>JAOEGS010006026.1:0-34901 GCA_025447755.1 Corythornis vintsioides | reverse complement strand
AAATTAAAGTATTAAAGAAAGAAGAACATGTGAAAAAAAAAAAAAAAAAAAATTAAAAAAAAAAATAGTATCATTAAATAGATCAACCCAGGTTTCCAGCACTACTGTTGTGAGAATGGTTGCTGTCTATTGGTGTCCTTACCCAACCCAACTCTGAAACCTCAATTAAGTACCCGAGGTAAGAAGTGACATTTGGGAGAGATCACTGCAAAGGAAAAAAGTAAAACCAAACCAAGAGGTGCAATCTGTTCCCTCAGTGTCCTTCCTCCACCCAGATGCCTGCTTTAGAGACACGTGTGCAGCAGCAAAAAGAGAAGTGTAAGAACATCCCCTTCCTTCCCGTGAGGACAAAGCACTGGTTCTAGTTGTTTGAAGGAAGAACTGTTTCCTAACAGGTGGAGTGGGTGTTTAGCCTTCCATTTGCAAGAAGGGGATGGGACCATCAGCTGCTCCCAGTTGCTTTCTGGTAAGTTTGTGGTGGGGTTTTTTCCCACCCCACCCCCCAAACCCAGGGCACATTATAGCTGGAAACCTTCCATGGGGGCTTCAGCTTGCTGGAAGATGAACTGCTGCTGGTTCTCATCCACCTGGGGAGCTAGAGCAGAGTCATCCTCTACTCCAAAGTAGTGCTCAATCAAGTCAAAGGCCTTCTGGTAGATCTCTTGGTTCTCATGGCTCTGTAGGAACTCTATCTTATCCAAACCTTGGGGAAGAAGAGAAAAAGAAAGGGGGAATGGGGTGAATTGAGGAGATCCTGCTATTTCCACTGCCCTTCATCCACCCTCCTCCCTTGCCCCTATTCACCTCAACATCTTTGTTAGATTCACACTGCTGAGCAGCACTGACATCTAAAACTAACCATTCCAGAGCTACTGGGGATTTCATCTGCACCAGGCAGCACAAACATCTCCTCATAGTCAATTCAGCTGCAGCTACAGCAGATGTGCTCCCAGCAGTGACATCAGAACAACTGGCTGGGAGCAGTTTGGGAGGGGAGGGAAGCAGGCTCTGTCCCAGTAGCCTCCAGCAGAAAGGCAGCAACAGCTTTAGCTGCTCTAATTAAACCCAGTGCTGAGCAGAAAACATCCAGGCACAATAGGCTCTCAAGAATGTCAAGAATTAATCTTACTGGGAGAATCAGGGCACGCAGTGTGACAGTCAGGGAGAGGGCAAATCAGACACTGGCAGTGCACAGGGAGCTTCAGACCAAAATAGGAACTGCTCCTCAAACATGAAGAGCAGGACAAAAAAAGCCAACACCCCACCAAATTCAGCTGCTCCAGGGAAAAGCTGAATCTCCCTGGATTTCCCTCTATGCCTACAGTGTACACTCAGACCCAGAATAGAACCATGGAATGGTTTGGGTTGGAAGGGACCTTAAAGATCATCTAGTTCCAGCCCCCTAGATGTGGCACTTTTTACTTATTCAGCTTATTTCTGATCAGTTCTCCCAGCTGGAGTGAGCCACAGTTACCAGCTTGGCCTTCAGGTCTCAGCAGCAGGAAACTCTCTACTTTCAAGCATTTTGTCCTATGCTCATCACAAGATTCCAAAAAAAACAAGCTACAGGAACAAATATTGACTAGTTTGGTATCTACTAACTCTCTTAACCCAGCAGAAGAGCAGCCACCAAAAGCAGCAGCCACCTTCTGACCCATTCTAGGGTGCCCCAGTCTCCAGCAGGACAACCTACCGTAGGCCTCCTCGATCAGGCTGCAGTAGGGGTTGATTCCAGTCCCACTCTGGTTGGCTTCCTGCTCCCCAAGCCTCAGGATGTTCTCCAGCCCGTTCAGTGCTACCTGGACAATCTTGGAGTCCATGACAGTCAGCAGGTCACAGAGAGGCTTGATACAGCCCAAGTTGACCAAGTATCTGCAGAGAGAGCACCACCAACACACTTGCTGTGCAGGATCTAACCAAGGGTCACCTTTTGCCAGGAAAGGAGTCAAACTAAAACCCAAATTAACCCTACAATACATTTACTGTTCTGCAAGGTTCAGATTTACCTGCTTATTTGCATTTGTAGACACCCCACCTCTTAAGAAACCTACAACTCCCCTTGAAATCCAGGTGCTTCTCAAATTAAGTCCACACTGGAATTTAATCTGTTGAGTTTGGACCTTTTAGCACAGTCTGAGCCATCTAAAGGGGCAGAGGGGAGCAGCTTGGACTCATTTATCTTTATTCAGTAGGAAACTACAACTGACAATCCAGCCACAGCTGCACCCAGGCCTCAGGTACTATCCCAGAGGTTCTCCAACTCACTCCCTTGCAGCCTGAGGGGGAGCAGGCCAGCAGGGGGGCAGCAGGGGGGCACAGGGGGTACCTGATCTGCTCAGGAGTCCCTCCCGAGGTGGCGTTGGTGATGGCCCAGGCTGCCTCCTTCCTCGTGCGGAACTCTGCCTTCTGCAAGATTTCTATCAGTACTGGGAAAATGTTGGCATCTATGACTGACTGAAGAGAGAGAATATCCTCTTAGAAACCAACTGAAACACTTGCATAAGCACCTGAAGGAAAACTTCTACCTGCATGCACCAAAGCAAAAGAATTTTCCAAGCCATTCCCATTCCCTTCAGTGCCTCCTCCATTTCATTCCTCAGCCAGATCCCATTAGCAGATCCCCAACCCCACCACTAGCAGTGACAACCCTGGTTATTGCAGCCACACCACAGGAATGCTTTCATCACTTATCTGCCCTTCTATGTAGGTCATTAGGAGGGTAATTAAAACCCAACCAACTCCAGCATTTCAAAGGGGCATCTTTAATTCAGTGTGAAGAAATGGGGGCTGCAGCTCATCCTATCCCAGTGATCCAACCTGGGGGGACTCATTTCAGACCAGTCTTTGCTGGTACAATTAACAAGCTGGGGGGTTTTTAAAGCTCTTTGGCAGATGGCTGGGAGCAGCCAATTTGCAGATGACTGCAGAATAAAACACGTGAACAAAACCAGCCTCTGAACGTTGGATAAGTCAACACTTGCAAATCCTCAACTTGGGATGAAGCATCATGAGGAGGGGGGGTGGAGAAAGCTGTACCTGTGTTACTTGGAATGAAGCATCATGAGGAGGGGGCTGGAGAAAGCTGTACCTGTATCTGTGCTCTGTTCCCTGCTGTGATGTTTGATATAGTCCAACAAGCCTCTTTCCTGATGGATTCCTTGGGACTACTTAATAAGTGAAGGAGACAAGGCAGGGCTGAACAGTTCAGAATCACCTTTGGAGAAAGGCAGCAGCAGTGAGATCACCAGTATCCCGTGGGCACTGCCCTGCCCACAGCCCCCCTCCCCTCACCTGGGTCTGGATGTCATCCCCTGTCACGATGTTGCCCACGGCTCGTAAGGCTGGGGAGGCCACTTTGTAGTCGTTGTGCCTGCAGGAGAAAGGGTGCAGGGACAGTGAGAAACCCATCACATCACCCACAGCTGGACAGTCAGCAGATCCTCCCTCCAACACCTCATCTGCATTACTGAGAGTTCCATCCCCCAGCGCACACACACAGGAACAGATTCATGTTGCTCCTGGATAAGCAGAGGCTGAAGATACAGTTTTCATCCTTCACATCCAAACTTCATCATCTCCAGTGATGAATATTCCAGATCCACCCTTCTCCATCACCTGTCTTCTTTGGAGACATTCAAAATCCACCTGCATCTGTTCCTGTGTGACCATGCTCTGGCAGGGGGGTTGGACCAAATTATCTTTAAATATCTTTTCCAATCCCTAACGTTGTGTGAATCACTTTCCTGCACAACAGTGACCATCTCAGTCATGTTTTTGTTGGGTGTCAGAGGAACAAAGCAGAGCTAACTTGTGCTACACTATTCTGGTCATCTTTGGCCAGGTACCTGGGCTTCTCCAAGGGTGTTTGGAGACACCCTGCAGCCCCCTCTCCTTTCAGACTAGAGGTGTCAGTCTAATCTAAGCTGCTCCCAGCACAGGGCACTAACCTGTGCTGCAGCACTAGAAAACAGCTTCTCTCAAAAGGCAAAGCTGGTCATGTACAGCTCTGAACCTGCTCCAGACCATGACACAGCAGCTCTGAGGCCAGCTGAGGTACCCACAACCCAATCCTGTGTGCCCCAGAGGCAGGAAAAGGGTTTGGATGGGTTTGGATACGAGCTCGTGATCGGTCCCACACCTCCCAGTCCTCCTGTGCTGGAGCAGTGGGCTGAGATACTCACATCAGCAGCTCCACCAGTCGCCGACACACTCCCGAGTCGATGACTGCCTGGATCTTCTCATTGGGACCATCAGACAGGTAGGAGAGAGCCCAGCAGGCGTCTGCCAGCAGGTCAGAGTCGCTGTTGAACAGCAGCCGGGACAGCACGGGCAGGCAGGGAGACACCTGCAAACAGCAGCCAGCAGCCCAGCTCAGGCTGTGCCTGGGACCACCCCTGCACACAAACACCCCGGGGCTGTGCTGACCAGCCACAGAACAAGTCTTGGGTGGCCAGTTTCCTCCCCCAAGCAGCTCCCCTGCAGGTTCACATGCCTCAATCAGTCTGAAGTTGCCTCAACAGCTTTGCTGCTAAACTAGAATTACCTCCCTTCCAGTCAGGCTCAGTCTGGGCTCCCGAGACAAGTGCACACTGCTGTTTGGAAGCTCCTTATGTGCCTTATGTAAGAGCACTGCTCCATTTCTTACTCTTAATAACCCTAAATAGCTCAGTATTCAGAGCAGCAGCCATGGACAGTTACACCCCTGAACACTTCCATCCTTTCTAAGTGGTGTTCCATTCACACTCAGATTTCATCCCTCACCACAGGCTGCCCAGCTCTGACATGTGAACTTTCATTTTCAAAGGTGAAACACATTGATCTCAAAACATTTTTGTTCTACCAAAGAAGGCTGAGACATCTGAGAGACCAGCAGAACCTTTTATTAGTGTCAGGAGGAAAGCTCCCTCACAGAAACAGGAGCCCCATTTTGCAGCATTTAGAGGTCTCATAATCAAGTTTTTAGTTACAATTAAGTCTCAACATTCCAGAGTTCCTAACAAAAGGGTTTGGAGAAGCCCATGGACATGCTACCTTGCTAGGAAGCCTGGGTTTGTCCCTTACTTGAGAAGCCCAACTGCCAGTAGAGCCAGACAGAAAACTAAACAAGGGCTCCAACATCTAATGAACAGAGATCAACCTCAGTGGGAAAAACCTCACCCTGTTCCCACCTGGCATGACTTGCAGAAGTCCAACAGTCAAAAATCATTTGGACAAACATCTTAAACTGGGTCTCCCCCATCACCTGCCTGCCACAAGGCATTGATTCTCACCTTCTCAAATTCAGGTGGGGGACTCTTTCCTCTGCACAAGTTGGACAGGGCCCAGACTGCATTTCGTGTCATTGTCAACCTGGTGGACTTTGTGAGGAGCCTGGAGAGACAATTACCATGGATTAGAATCCCTGATGTGGAAGCCAGCAAGGGAATCAATTGAAGATAATCTAGTGTGATTTTAAGGAAAGTCAAACCACTAATGCAGTTGTAGCTCAAGCTGTGCTGCTTGTCACCTGAGCCTCTCAGTAAGAGGTGACATGCAACTGTTTCCCAGGATAAACAGCTATTATTCCCAACATGACTTGGCTCAGGAAGGGAAGCTCCACACTAGACAAGTTGCAGAAGGAAAGGCAAGTTAGTTAAATGCAGGTCCAAGTTCCAACTCAGCCCAGGCAGACAACTGCACCCCTGTGAGGCCAGATGATCCTCACTGGAGACCAAGTGACACAAACTGCTGCCTCCCAGCTCCAATGAGGACAGTTCCATGGGCTGAGGACTCCAGGCAGCAACCACCACTGACAGGGGACAGAAGCAGCAGCATAACAAGCCAAGTCACTTGTGACAAATCATCAGCTTGCCAGGGACAGGATAAAGTACAGATTAATTCTTCTCAGCAGAGAGAGCACAGGCCTGGCAGGCAATCTGCTGACTCTGGAGGTAGGTACCACACTTCAGAGCTGCAGAGGCAGGGTGGTGTCCATGGACCTGCTCCTCTTCCTCAGTCCTAGGGGAGCCCACTCAGGCAAGCACCTGAAATCCCCAGCACAAGCACAAAGCAGGCCCCTGAAGGGACACAGAGTGACAGAGCAAGCCCTGGGACTTCAGAAAGCCAAGCAGACTGCAACAGCTCCCACTGCAGCTCCAGAGCAGGGGGAGGTTTGTGAGAAGACATGGTATCTACCAAGCCCCACTCTGTTTTATCAGCTCCTTCTCTGAGCTGCCAGTTTGTCTGGTCCCAGTGGTTTGATTCCCAGTGAACATCACCACACAGCTCTGGGGAATCTCTTTGCCCAGCTCAAATATTGCTCTGCTGGGGTGCAGTGGGACTCAGAAGTGCCCTGGCAAGTGTTCATGGCTACTCACAGTAGTAGGGGAGGAAGAATAGCGCAGTTAAGGACATAGTCTCTACACACAGAGCTGTCTCCAGCAACGTTCCCCAGTGCCCAGACAGCCTGGAAGGAAAAGCAACAGTTTTAGCATCCACGTGCTTTCTAACAGAGCAGGAAAAGGGCAGTGTGCTAAGAAAGCTTTTCCCTGTCATTTCAGGCAAACCAGACCTGGAGTTGTGGCTGGTCACTCGTTTTAAACCCCGAGTTTTCACCGTGGGCAATCCACCAGGATTCTCTCCCTACCCCCAGAGCAGGACCTGAGCCTCACCTGTTCTTGAACATCCTCAAAGTCAGAGTTTAACAGCTCTATAAAGATGGGGACTGCCCCGGCCTCAATCACTGTTTTTGTCTGTTGGGAAGTTCCTGATGCAATGTTCGTCAGTGCCCACGCTGCCTCAAACTGCAAGGAGCAAAGAAGTGACAGAAGCATCAGTACAACCACCCTGATGAAGCAGAACAGTGGCCATTACATTTTGGCTCTGATTCTCTCAACTTGTATTAAAAAGATCCCAAGCACCTCACAGCAGAAGCCCTCGATACTCCAAGGGTTTTATTTTCTTGAGAGATAGAAAAGCCAAATCCTCTAAACGCCTTCTCGGGAGGCTGCAGCTTCTCAAAGGATTAGCAAGTGAAGACATCACCAGTCAGACCACATCATTTCACCTGTGCAACCATCTTCCAGCACCTAAATCCACGTGGGGTGGAAAGTTTCCTATATCCAGCCCAGCCTCTCATCTGGCTGACACCACGAAGCAGCCTTGAGTTCAAGTGAAGCTGAGCAGCAAATTCCCTGGTTTTGCCACTCAGCCTTTGGTTTAAAAAGCAGGATTCCCTTGGCTTCTTGAAAGCAAGCCCCTGTGATGCATGGCCTTGGGCCAGAGGGCAGAAGGAAAGATGAAAGCAGTCATCAGCTGGGATCCAATTCCATGTATGGAAGCATCTTTAACCCCTACCAAGTAACCAGAGTTCTTACCAAGCTGGAAAGAATCTCAGGAAGCCAGCTAACCCCATCCCTCTGCCCCACAGCAGGACCAGCACCACCCAGCCCATCTGACAGACTCTCAGCTTGTACTCAAAAGCCTCCAATAATGGAGGTTTTTTTCCTCACCCAGTTTCTTCCCACACATTTGTTCCATGGCTCCACTAGCTCCTATCAGGCACACGAAGGCCAAATCCCCTCCTGCTGCAGCTGCACTGTGTTATTTCCTCACTTCTCCCTGATAACACCTGCTAAGCTGTGCAGATCAAACAGCAACATGGCAGGAAGAATTCCAAACACAGCCTCCTTTACCTGTAGTGTGCAATTCTCACTCCTTTTCAGGAATTCAACAAATCTGTCCACCACTCCCTGAGTGTTGATCACTTCATCTATGGGAGGATTGGGCTCTGAAATAGAAAGGCAGTGTCAGAACAGTGTGTGAACTTGGATCATGGATGAATTGTTACTGGGATTGTTAATTGAACAACCTCAAGCTGTACTGAGCTCCCAGGACAACTCTCCAGAATCACTTTCTGAACAATTCATACACCCAGAAATCATAGCAATAAGATTATCAAGTGTCTAGGTTGTAACTTTCTTTCCCCAAGCTCCAAGGTGCTGTCTGCAGAGCAAAACCTGTGCACCCAGGCTTGCAAAGGGCTGTGGCAGACCCTGTGGCAGGGATGAGGGGTTATTTTTACCTTTGGAGAGTAACTTCCTGAATTTCTGTGTGGTTGCTAGCTGTAGGTCAGGGTCATCTGAGAAAAGCATCTCTACCATCTCTCTTGTAATCACTCCCTCCTGAAAAGATGCAGAGAGTCACCCCAGTGGTTCTGTGTCACACCAAGATTGTTTCAGGCAGTCACAACAGTCTGTCAGGATCCTGTGCTTAGCTAGTGATGCAGAGAGTCCATCTGAGATCACAGCACAACATTTCCTTCCAGAAATGCTTTTCTGCTTCACTGTGGTGACTTTTGAGTATGGAGCAAAACAAAACCATTGAGGTTTGTCAGCTGTGCAGCCCACAGCATGAAATCTAAAGGTCTGAGTGCAACAAGGAAAAGCAGCTTACCCCACATGTTGTGGAACTAACATAGGAATCCACAAGGAGACTATCAAACATGGAGGTGTCTTCATTGATCAGCTCCACATTTCTTCTTTTAAAGAGCTGGCAGGGAACAAAAGAGAGGAGTCATTATTAGAAAGCAATGATGAACAGTCTCTAACCAGACATTCTTGTTCCTCAAACCAGATACTGTCTGAACACAAACCTGGGTGAAGCAGCAGCCACTGGGAACAGCTCTGTGCTCTGCAGACTAGTTTGGCTCACAAAGCTCAGCACCACAACAGGCCAAGTCTTGCCCTCAGATATGCAAATCCCCAACTCAGAGACACTGGTACTGGCAAGAGCAGAATTTGACCTAACAAGCTTGGGAAATCAGGCAGAGTGGGGCTTGTAGGTGACAAGGGAATGGAGCAAAGAGTCTGAGCCACACACATCACCTGGGAATCACCTCCTCACTTTCACAGACCTCCAAGCCAAGAAAAACCCAGCTCAGAATTAAGAAATACGTGCAGGTCACACTTTCACTTGCTCATCCTGCTTCTCCAGGAAATAACCCCAGTTACTAATCAAAACCAAAACAAACAAAACCTTTAAAAACACAAGGATCTGTGAGCAAAATCCTCTGGTGCCCCAAGGACAAAGTGTTTGGAGGGCTCTGGATGGGAGATACGCTCTGTGCTGGGTGCAAAGGAGAAAAGATCTCAGAAGGGGGGGGGGGGGATAAATTAAAATAAGAGGACTGCCAACAAACCTTAGTGCACAGACCCCTGCAGACCCCAGTTTGGCTGCACAGAAGCAGCAAGGTGACAGTTACCTGTTGCTCTCGTTTCTGTTTGCGCAGCTGAATTCCCTCCTCCTCCCTCCTGCGGCGCATCTCCTCGGGATTCAGGGCTTTGTTCTTGTAGCTCTTCATTCTGTAGTTGTCCTTCCCGGGGCTCGCCATGGTGTCTGGGCACAGGGAAAGACAAAAAGTCACCCACCTGCCTCAGCTTTCTGCTCACAGCTCCCTTCTGAGCAGCTCCTTTCTGAGCAGCCAGCCCGCGCCCACGGGGAACGGCCACGTTAGCCCAGAGCTGACACAAGCAGCAAGGTGGAGGTTTGGAGCCAGACTGCAGCCCTGACTGCAGCTCAAGGGCCAGGCTGCTGGGGAAAGAGTGTTAGGAAGTTTCTGGGAAGCACAAGAATAAATGCAACGTTCCAAACAGAGCTCAGACCCAGCAGCACAGTATCAGGCACATCGCCCACGAGAAAAGCTTCAAACAGCCTCACAGTCCCCAGGAGGCACTTAACTAAACTCTGCCTTGCTTTTCAGCAGGAATTCTCTCCCTTGTGCCACAAACCACACCTTGGCACTTCTCCTTCCCCCCAGCCCGAGGTGCACAGCAGAAACCCAGCTGAGCTGCCAGCAGAGCAGGCACAGAAAGCAGAGCTGGAGCAGCCACGCTCACCCCACCAGGTTACTGCAAGTGCTCAGAACCTGACCTACTTATTTCCCTGCTTCAGCTCTGACTAATGCAGCATTTCAAACCTGATTCCTTGGGTATTTGCCTCCTAGTCAGGGAAGTGACACTCCACTCTTCGGCACAGTTAAAGGCAAGCAGGGCCAGGCAGCAACCCAGGATCTCAGCTCCCTGCTCTGGCCACAGCAGCTCTTCTCTGCTTCTTCCCAGACTCTCCCACCTACAGCACAGATGACTCCCACAACCCCTGGGCCCTTCTCAGGCTAAGGAGGGAACAATCCTGATCCACAACACCCATTAACCCCTCCAGCAGCCTGCTGGGCACCAGTATCTTTGTTTTCTGCCAGCTGCTAAGGCCAGGTGGAGGAGGTGTCCTGGGAAAGTCTGCAGGGAGTGCTGCCTCCTCACCCCTCCTCTCCCAAGCTCTTAAGTGCTCCTCAGCCAACTGCTTACAGAAAGTTTCAACCCCACTTATCAACCCCCTCCAGTCATTCTGGATCCCTTCCAAGATCAGCTAAAGAAGTTTCAGACCCTCCTGCTCTCCCACCAGGAAAGAGCAGAGCTAAGCCAAGAAAAGACATACACAACATATACATAGCCAACGTTTCTTTGCTGTGGAAAGGGGAAACAACTGGGGAAAAAAAAAAAATAAAAATCCCTATTTCACCAGGAGAGGAAACAAAATGCCTTCACTTCTAGGATTTCCCAAAAACAAGCACTGGGAAAAAGTTAATTTCACAGCATTTGCTTTCTAAGGCAGCATTCCCTTCCCCAAAACAACAGATAAAAAGCCCCCAAACACTCAGACTCCAAGTTTCTCAGGTGATTTACACTGTAACAGCAACAACATCCCTGGCCAACAGCCCTGACCCCACAGCTGCCCGGGCTGAGGAAGATTTGAAGCTCCACAACCAGCAGCTGCACCCACAGACAACACCAGAGAGGTGCAACATGATGGGTGCCAAGTTGATTGGCACTGCTGAGGCTAAAAAGAAGCCACTGACTGTAAATCACCAGCAAAAGCAGCTTTCCAGCAGCTGATTCAGGAGAGTTTACAATCATCTACAGGCTTTAGGGGTCTGTAGGTGATGTTCAATACCAAGGAGTGTCACAGACAGGGATTTTAATTCAGAAAATGTATTTAAATGCCACTCGTGTCAGTGCAATCACTTCTCCACCCCGTGCCAGTGGCCAACGCAGCCACAGCAGAGCCAGAGCTGCCAGCTTAGCTCAGGGCATGACAACACCATCCCCAACACAACCAAATCTGCCACCTCCCTTTGGAAAGCAAAAGCTCCAATTAAAAGGTAATTTTTCAGACAAGGAGGAGGGGAAAAAAAAAAAAAAGTGATTAAGTGACTTCACTTTACAGGCAGGGTTACCAGCCCCTGAGTCATAAATAGCCAAGTGACACATGACAGCCCAGCTGCCTCCAGACTTGCACAACCCCCTGGGCTGGGCACACCCTGCACCCTGCTCTGGGTGCCTGGAAAACAGCCAGGCACTCTTGGCCACACTGCGAGGTCCTGGAGCACACCCAGTACCTCATGCTTCCAGCCTCTGTATTCCCAGAGCATCAAGAACACTGCTCACTCTGCAGGGAAACCCTCCCCTCAAACAACCCACCCCTGAGGAGTGATCTCCAGCCCCTCACTGGGCAAATCCTGCTGCACCATCATTTTCTCCTACACACATCTCCTCAGAGGATTTCCAGTGGCTCTTTCCAGCCCATCCTCTGGTCAGAACTTCAATGAGACTGGAACACCCCCTTACTACATCTCACCCATTCCCAGGGCACTGGGAATGCAGGATCAGGCCTTCACGGGGAGCTCAGCAGGTGCTGTGGGTACCACAGGGAGCTGAGACAGCCAGCAGGGTGCCAGGCACCTCCAGATTCTGTACATGGAGTGTTTCCAGCATGGAACAGCCCAGCCAGTGCCTCTGCAAGGCACAGCTGAGGCTGCAGAACCCTGACTGCAGCTCTCCCATTGCCAACAGCCAGCAACTCACAGCTGGGATAACCCAGAGCTGCTCACAGGGGTGCTGGGCAGGAGGTGCCCACGCTGCAGACTCTGCAGGGCTCTGCTGGCACAGAGCAGCTCTGAGCTGGGCAGTGCCAGGGCAGCTGAGCTAGAGCAGGGGCCAGTTAACTGCTCCCCAGTGCAACATCCCAGTGCCTGGCACTGCCCCTCTGCAGGGAAAGGCTTTTCTCCAGCAGCCAGCAAAGCTCTGCCTGCAAGGAGGATGCCACCAGCTCCTGCCCTAGCACTGCTCCAGCCGTGGGGCTCCAGGGGAGCTGGGCACTGAGGCTGCTGCCCCTCCAGCCCAGCAGCCACTCGGGGTGATTCCTGCAGCCTCCAGGTGCCCCTTCCTTGCCCAGGCCCCAGCGAGCAGGCTGCAGAGCAGATAAAGCATTCTGGCAGTGCCTGCAGCCTGCCCGGGGCTTATCTCTCCCCAGAGCCACCCCTCACCCTCCCTGGCAGGACAGGCACACGCAGCCCTTTCTGGGCTGGGGAAAGGTGCAGGTGCCCAGGGCTGGGAGCCCATCTACCAACCTGCTGACACCTCAGCACACAGCAGGCACTTGGCCAACCCAGCCAGCAGCAGCCCTTCTCAGGAGGCAGCAAACCAGCTGCCCGGGCACCACGCTGAGCTCAGCTCAGGATGGGAGCAGGGCTGCCAGCAGGGCCAGAGCTCTCCCTGCTCTAACAGACCACCAGCACCCCATGGATATGCTGTTAGA
This sequence comes from Corythornis vintsioides, assembly GCA_025447755.1. Lineage (NCBI taxonomy): Eukaryota > Metazoa > Chordata > Aves > Coraciiformes > Alcedinidae > Corythornis > Corythornis vintsioides. Next base: position 22,271 of record JAOEGS010006026.1, on the reverse strand, counting down.
AAGGAAAGGGAATAGACAAGAACTAGGACAGAACTGGAATGAGGCACCTCCTGCACCACTGGAGAGCAACAGAGCTTTCCCCAGCCCAGCTACCCCAGTTTCAGGCCCCTGTTTACACCCCAGCCCCACCATCCTCACCTCCTGCTGCAGGAGACAGCCTGCTTTTCCTGGGAACCTGCTTTCCTCCACACCCAGCATTCCCTGGACTGCCCTGCAGCAGCAGGAGCTCTGCCTTTCCCTTCTTCACTGCCCCATTGGAACTGGGAATTGCCTCTGAAGCCCCATTTCCCCAGCAGTCCATCCCCATTCCCAGCCACTGGGATCAGTGCATCCCTCACCACAACCTGCCCCCCTTCCCTGGGGCAGAATTCACAACTCCCCAGGTAAAAGCTTGTACAGAGTTCAAACCCGAGCCTGCAGAGCTTCCAACCCATCCCTTCCTGAGTTCCAAGTCCCCAACTAGCAATTTTTGAATGCTAACACCCCCTTGGAATCCAGTTATTGGTAGAAGTTGGGCCATTGAAACCAAAGCAAGGCTTGATGAAGCTAGTAATTCATCCTGGGAATGGCTTCATGTGTTCTGTGAGCTGAGACTCCTCCAACAACAGCTACAGGAGCAGCTAAACATAAGGAGATAGTTGAGCTCCTGCTGTAGGCTTTGCTGACAAGGGTTGGATTCACTAAAGGGGGAAAAAACCCCTCAAAACAAACCAATAAACCCTCCAGTTGCCATCTAAACCACAGCAGGACCAGTACAGGTGGCCGTGCCCATCACTGTATATTGAGGGATGAGAAATATTTACCACTTGGAGGCCACTGGATCAGAAATCCAACCCCTGCTGTTCCCAGCTGAGCCCCCAGGGTTCTCTGCACTGGAGCCCTGGCTCCCCAGCCCCTGCTGCTGGTTACAGCTCCCCAGGTCAGGGCTGAGCTGCTGAGTCAGAGCAGCAGTTCCAGGGAGCAGTGACAAAGCCTTCTTGAAGGCAGAGCTCCCTTTCACAGGGCTGAGGGTCTCTGGAAGGTCTCTCCTGGTCCCGTGGCTGGGCACAGGGCACCCACAGCAAGGCCAGGCCAGGCAGGGTGAGGGCTGAGTGTCCAGAGCAGAAGGCAGAGGAATTATTCCGGTGGAGGTGAATACACTGGGAGCTCCATCAGTGCTGAGCTGCCAGTCCCTGGGTGCTGGGGGTGTTTCAAAGCTGCCCAGACCTGAGCAAGGGCTGGGCCAGGTCACCTCCAAAGTGGAGCTTTCCCTGTGACAGTACAAACATGCTCAGCTCCAATGAACACCCCCCAGACTGGACAAGCAGAACCAAACCACCCTGACCCAGCCCCGTGTGGGGGGCTCCCTGGCTGTTCTGTTGCCCTCCAGCTTTCCCAAACCCAGCAGGAAGTTTCAGCACTTTATGGGCTCAGCTGAGAACCCAGAGGAGCCTCCCACCACCTCCTCCCATCACCTCCTCCCTCTCCTGTTTGCACAGGCTGAGCTAAACACCCACTCCTCCAGCAGCACAGGATTAGTCTCTGCTCCTCTCTGCCCTCCTCCTCTTCCCAAGCTGCAGGGGACAGGGACAGACCAAACTCACCCAAGGCCCTGCTCTGGGGTGCCAAGGAGGCTCAGACATTGGAGGAACATCACAGGACTCCTCTGCAGGTCACCTGCAAGTTGCTCCAGAAGCTTCAGTTAACAGCTGGAACCCCAAAACTCTGGTATTTCTGCAGCCAGCTACTCAACCCTGTTCACACCACCAGTGACAGGGAAGCCCTGGAACCTCACTCAGCATCTCCACCCAGCACCCTCAGCCCCGAGCAGCTCCTGGCCATCACCTGCCTACAGCTGAAGAGAAGAATTTCTGCCAAGTGTCCCTTCACCAGCAGCACTCCCAGGGACTTTGTTCCTTGTCTCCCACCTGCAGAGATGCTCTTTCACTTTTGAGGACAGGCAACTCTTTGGAAACTCAGCTCCCCAAGGTGTTTTACAGCACCCAACAGACCAGTCTTCAGTCACTTCTCAGAGCTGAAGCACCCACTGCACAGCACAAGGTGACAGAAGCTACAGATGTGGCCCCATCAGTGTCTCTAGAGGATTTTCTTCTGGGAAAAAAAATGAATTTATCCAGAACAACTTTAGGATTGGAGCTGGAACCTTCAGAGAAATGTCAGTAACGTGTCCTGCTTCAGTGCAGTTGTCAGAATACACCCAGAGCAGCTCTGAGCTGCTACCAGAGTTTGGCCAAGAACAGACTGTTGGATGGGTCACTTGGCTTTGTAGGGAGTATAAAGACACCCAAATAAATCCCTTCCCCTGCTCTGAAGGCAGCAAAGGGAAGCTCAAGGGCTGTGCTCACAGGAGCACCACACAAGCAGCCCTGGAACTGCCCCAGCTGCTCAATCTGAACTCACATTCGACCCATGAGAGTTATAGGAAGTGAAAACCAACCAGAAATACCCAGAGACAATCACAGAGGGCTGTAGAATTCCAACTAGCTCATCCTTCCCAGCACAGCAGCAGCTGATTTGCTAAGCAAATGAGTTCACCTGGCCCTCGTTAGCACCAGAGCACAGAGAGGCTGCAGGAATGGGCTCTGGAGCAGAGGCTGCAGGAATGGGCTCTGTCACTGTTACACTGCCAACCCCCCAGCTCCCTCACAAAGTTCATGTTTGCTCCCCTGAGCACGGGCAAACAAATCCCAGCTGCCAAAGAACACATGGAAATCCTCAGCCCCCGAAGCTTCCTCGGGAATCCCAGAGCACCCGGGGGCTGCAGGGCACTGAGAGACAATTCAGGGGGCAGCTGGAGTGCCCAGAGCAGCATTTCTACCACCATGGGCACGAGCAGCATCCCAGCTGCTCCTCCCAACCTGCCCCACACAGGGGGTGACAACATCAGGCTGCCCCCTATTCCCTCCCACTAACCCAAAGCAGCCTTGGGTTATGGAAGAGGTTGAGAAGTGATACAGGGATAACTCAGCTGAAGGGTCACCTGGTGTCAGGAGAATCTCAGCTTCCAACTGCCAGAAGAAACAGGGAGGAGGGGAGGGAGGGATGGGGAGCTCCCTGTGTTGAGCCCCAGCCAGGGAACTCGGGCACTTTTCATTCACCACCAGGCCCGAGGAGATTTTTCTGCTGGAAGTCACCAGCCAGGATTTTACATCTCAAGCTCTAAGCAGAATGGTGGGGGTTGGAGGGAGCTCTGGAGATGCTGGAGTCCAACCCCCTGCCAGAGCAGAGCAGCCAGGGCAGCCCACACAGGAACAGATCCAGGTGGGGCTGGAAATCTCCAGAGGAGACTCCACAGCCTCTCTGGGCAGCCTGGGCCAGGCGCTGGCACCCTCACAGGGAAGAAGTTTCTCCTCCTGTTGAGGCAGAATCACAGAATCATGAGGCAGAATCACACTGCAGGTGAGAACTGCTAAGACCTGAACCCTTGCTCTGCTTCACAGAGAACAGGCCTGGCTTCCCAACTTACACCTGAAGCCTCAAGAAAACAACATCTCTCCTACTGAACAAGGAGCTTCCATTTCAGGCCACGTCAAAAGGGACAAAAAAAAGAGCCTGCTGTTATGAAATCCCCTTCTGAAGGGCAGCACTCAGTGATGGTTTATTTGCAGCTAACACAAAGTGCCTCCTGCAACCTGTGCTGCTTAGAAAGATCCTAAACTCCTCCTCTAAGCTCCTTTCCCAGTGTCGGGGACGTGTTTACTTTGTAAACATGCCCTGGGGGCAGCCAGGGAAGCCCCTCGGTGCTGACACCAGTGCCCGGCTCTCTGGGCAGAGCTGCAGCTCCACGGTCCGGCGGGGCTGGCAGAACAGCCACGGCTCCGAGGAGTTTCCCTCGGGCCACGACCCAAACTCGGACAAACTCCCGAACAGAAAGGAAGATCAGCGAGCTGAGACACTGCGGTGAAGCCTCGGGGGCAGCAGCTCCTTTTCCCCACCCTCAGCGCGCTGCCCAGCACCAGGGCATGGCACATTCCACACCCCCCGCTGCTCCCCTTCGCTGGCCACTGTTCTATTAGCGACACCCCGCCAGGGGCCTGGCCACTCGGCTGGGGACAGGCCCCGGTCCCGGGGAACCTCCGCAGCGGGAGCTCTCCCGCCACAGGGTCCCCCCGAGGAGCCGCCCCCAGCCCCGGCTCCGCGCCAGCCGCGGACAGCGGCCCCCGACGGCCCTGCCGGGCGAAGGCCGCACCGCAGCGGGGCCAGAATGACTCAGCGGCGGCTGCCGGGCCCGCAGCACCACCCCCGGCCCCGCCGGCCGTCCCGCCGCCGCTGAGGGGAGGCGGTCGGAGCCCCGGTGAACGGCGCGGGCGGCTTCGGGACGCGCCGTCTCCGCCGCCCGGCCAGCGAAGCGGCCTCTCCCGACCTCCCCGAGCCGCCTCCCTCCCCGCTCCGCCCGCCACCGGGGAGCCCCGGCGGGTGGCACCGCTCCCGCCCTCACCCATCGCGGCTCCTCAGGCGGCGGCTCCCGAGCTGCGGCGGCCACAATATGGCGGGCCCGGGGAAAGGGAGGGCGCGGGCGGCGGACGGCGGCCGGGAGGAGACAAACCTGCTCCGGCGCTGCGCGCCACGCCCCTTCAGGCGGCAGGGGCGGGACGGGGCCTTCCCGCGGAGTCCGCGGCGTTCGGGCGCCCCCCGGTGGAGGGGAGGACCCGGGCTGGTCCTCGAGTTCTTCCCCTCGTGTTCCATCTCCGGGGTATCGCTGCTACCCCCCCCCTTGTGTCCTTCTCTCCCCTGTCCTGTCCCCCCTTTCACACCCTACGTGTCCCCCAGGGAGGGAGCAAAGGTTCCCAGTTCCCACCAGGGGCTCCCCACCAAGGGGCTTTTGCTTGCCCACTGGCTACCGGTTCAGCAGGAGCACCGTGGAGGGGACGCACTCCAAAGCGAAGGAAGTTTTTTCCACAAAGCATCAGAAGAACGTGATAAAACAGCTGCTAAAAAAGGGGTCCCAGGTCAGCAGTGATCCCAAAAGGGCTCCAGGCTGTCCCCCCTGACAGTTTTTTCATTCCCCACAGAAAACTCATTTCCCAGCCTTGTCCCATGAGCACGGAGGGGTGCCAGGGGGTCCAGCAGAAGAGCCTGGGGCACAGGAGATGTTCAGGTGGCTGCTCCTCCGACCGTGAGGGCACAGTGCTGGCAGAACCCAGCATCCCCCTGGACCAGCATCACCCCAGGAACAACTTCCCCTCTCTCTACCCTTCCCATCTGCCCAGTCCCAGTGGGATGCCCAGAGCCAGCAGCTCAGAGGGGCCACCCAGACCCTCTTCAGACCATCCCAACAGCAAAGGAGAGCACTGGACACAGGCAGAGCCTCTGTAGAATTCCTTTAATTGCTGTTAACTGCAAGTCTGTAAAAGGTTTGGAGAAAGTCATCGTTACAAAACTACCAGCTGTTAGAATTGATCCTGTTCACCCCAGCTAGAAAAGGCTCAGGGAGATGCAGAATAGTTCAGAACAGAGAATATTGCACAGACAACCCCACGGTTAATTTGACTAAAGAAGAGAAAAAGTGCCCCAGAGGTGAGCACTAAACCCTCAGAGCTCCACTGCCACCCACCATCCAGCCACCCCTCCCCTGGGGACACCCCCACTGGTGTCACCTCGACAGCAGGTCTTCCTGCTACAGCCAAACTGGAGCCCAGGACTGGGTGAGGCTGCAGCAGGTCCCCAAGGACACGCTCTCATCCAAGTGCCTGAAGTCTCTGCTGCCACCACTGCACCTCTGTGGGCAGCTGCATCCAAAAGATTCCACAAAGAGGTGGGGGAGGAAGAAAAAAAAACCCCAAACCCTCATCTTTCCTAAGCAGAGCCAGGTTAGTGCTGCCTGAACCCAAAAGAAAAAGCACTGCTGCAAGGAGGCAGCCCGGGGGGGCCAGAGGACAAAGGCAGCACCCAGAGGCAGCAGCCAGGGCTCTGTGGTGCTGTGTTAGCAACATCTGAGGAGCAGCTTGTGACAGGAGAAGGGAACTTCCCCCCAGGGAGGCTGGGGGCTGCAGGAGGCAGTGCCAGGGGGTCAAGCAAAGGAGCCCAAGCGACAGCAGCAAAGCTTGTGAGGCCACAGGGCCTGGCACAGGGGGAGAGGAGGTGCTGGATGAAGTGGAACAGCCTGAGCCAACAGCTGCTCCCTGCACTCAGGCACTTCTGCCTCCCCCAGGCTGGCACCGAGAGCCTTGGCACCCAGGCAGAGGTTCAAGGGGTCACAGGCCAAGCAGGGGTTGTGCAAGGGCTGAGCTGGGCACTGAGACAGAGAAATGCTGCTCCCAGGGTGCCCCAAGCCACTGCTAGCCCCCAGGAGCTCCTCTGCTCAGAGAACTCACCCCCAAGGACACAGAGCTCAGCAGGTGGCAGCCCCGGGCTCTCCAGGAGCTGCTGCTCCCGCAGCAGGAAACAGGAATTTCCATTGGGAATAAAACCCCAAACTTCCAAGAGCACAAGCCAGGCAGGAGCTCAGGGTTTGGCAGGGAGTCTGGCTCCTCCCAGCACGGCCCCAAAGCCACAAGCCCCCCCTTCTGTGCAGCAGGAGGGGCTCCACTCCAGCACCCCAGGCAGCAAGCGGGGGCAGCGTGCAGCCCAGGACGGAGGTCACCACAAGCGAGCAGTTAGCGAGCCATCCTGCCAGGGGGGCTGAGCACCCAACTCACCCCAGGGACCCCCCCCCACCCCAGTGCATCGTGCTGATGCTCCCGGGGCAGTCGGATTTGGCTTGGCCAGTCTGTAGGAGCTACGGAGAAGATGGGCTCCCTAGCAGCTAAGTGTAGGAGTGAACTCCTGCTTCCTCCTCCTCCTCCTCCTCCTCCGGGGCTGAAGGGGTCACTCAAGTTGCCCACAGGATTTTAGGCAGGAATGAAGCTCCTCCAGCCTGGAGCTGCAATCCCCAGCCCAGTCACACACAAAGGAACAGCCGGTCCGCGCTTTAATTCACATTGGATGGTGGAAATGAGCCTGTGACACACACTGGAAGCAGTCGCTTTATTCCCAGTCTTCCCACTCTTCATCTTCCAGCTGCAAAGACAAGAAACATCCCTCAGTTGCTTTTGTAACTCCACAGACCTTCACAGACTGGAGAGAAGGGAGAGATTTTTGCTGCTGAGGGTGGGGAGAGCCTGGCCCAGGGTGCCCAGGGAGGTGGTGACTGCCCCGTCCCTGGCACCATCTCAGGGTTGGGGGCTCTGAGCACCCTACTCTGGCTGCAGATGTCCCTGCTCCCTGCAGGGGGTTGACTAGATGACCTTGAAAGGTCCCTTCCCACCCAAACCAGTCAATGGTTCTATGTCCTTCCCAGCCAGCAGCAGCTGTATCTCTGCAATGTGCCATGCACCCTTGTCCCCAGCACAGGGGCTGGAAGCAGAGCTCACACAGAGAGATCGACTCTCCCTCTGCTCTGAGGCACCATCACCTCTCTCCAGCCCTCCAGCAACAGCAGAGCTCCCCCAGCAACACCCCCAGGAGCTGCTGCTGGTTTCTAGGAGCATCTCTCCATGACTCACCTCCCCAGACACCTCCACCTTCGACAGCACCAGCTGCACCTCCTCCTCTGTCATGTCCAAATCAAAGTCCTTCTCCCAGTCCTCACTGATGTCAGTGCTGGAGCCTGTAAACCACAAAGGTCACCCCTGAGCCACCAGAGCTGCACCTGCTTTCCAGACACTCAGGGGAAGCTCATATCCACTGCAGGCTCCCACAGGACCCAGGGCAGGCAGGCATCTCAGAAAGGGCTGGCTCAGGATGAGGGAAATGCTGGAGATGGTCTCTGGCCTGGGAGAGCCAGGATGTGTCACTTTTCAGTCACACAGAAAATACAACAGCTAAGGAATGGCAGGAGGAGCTGAGACACAGGGACTGGCACCATACCCAGCAGAAAGAACCACCTGCTGGGGTAGAGGAGCAGCAGGGACTCCTCAGGGCACTGACCATGGCCTTGCTCAAACACTCAGCAGGCCCAGGACCAAAGCTCTGCTCAACCAGCAGACTGGGCTTTTCTTGTTCAATTTCCTTCTGCTCTCAGACCCAGTGAGTGACACTTGGCCACCTTGCTGGCTCTTGGGTTGCTTCCAGGGGCTTTGTAATCCCACAGACACTATTCCGGGAGCTAAAGGTCTGTAGTGTCAGCTGGAGCTGTGACACCTCTCCTGAGGGTCCTGCAGGAGCCTCACCCCCTGTTCTCCCAATGGAGCACAGGAACAGGCTCAGGCTGAGAGCAGATCACCCCCATCTGATGTGACCCACAGCATAAGAATTTCAGCCATTAGACATCTTTGGATCAAACCTCCCTAGGTAATTATGACAAAACCCCTTTTTCTCCTCCTCCTCAACCAAAATCAGGACTTTTCCCCAAAAGCTGCCACCCCCAGCAGGTTTCCAGGCCCCCCATACACACCTTTCTTGCCATTGTTGGAGGGGGTGGATTTCCCACTGTCCGAGTTCAGCTCGAAGACTCGGAGATCTGTTGGTCCTTCCTCTTTCAGAGTCTCTGTCCTGCCCTGGCCTCTGCTCTCCAGCTCTCTGGGCTCTGTAGCAGCCGGTGGCTCTGAGGATGCTGCTGACTCCTGAGCAGGTGCAGAAGGATGTCCAGGCTCCGGGGGATTTGGCAGGGAGCTCTGCTCTTCTGAGGTGGCCTCCAGCAGCCTCCGGGAGAGGTCTCCGGTCCCAGCTGGTCGGGCTCCAGTCTGTAGCTGTGCAGCAGGCACAGAGGCAGGGTTGGCAATCTGAGTCACCAGGGAGATGCTCTCACTGCTCTCAGAGGGGCTCCCTTCTGCTGGGGCCAGCTCCGGAGGGAGGACAGCCCAGCTTTCCTCTGAGGGTCCCTTGGGAGCAGTGGGGTGGTTTCCCTCCAGGGCTGCAGGGGCCGATTGGTTCTCTGCTGCTTCTGGAAATGTTGGGTTTGCACAAGGCAGGGGTGACATCCCCAAGAGCTCCTCTGTAGGAAGGCAGGAGAGAAGCAAGAGACGTGTCAGCGGGTGCAGCAGCAGCTGAGGGTGCAGCAGGGCTGGCTGCAGCTGGGCTGGGAGCTGAATTTGGGGGAGCGAGGAGGAGGAGCCACCCCCCTCCCTAACCAAGGTCTGCACGAGCCCTCCCCCAGATCCCCAGCCCCCCCGACCCACCTTCATCCTCCTCCCAGCCTGGCTCCTCTTGGTGAATGCTCTGCTCCGCTCGCTGCTTCAGAGCCTCCCTCCGGGCTTCATCCTGAGGGAATTCAGTGTCAGCAGCTGCTCAGGGACCCAGGTCCTTTCTCCCCGGGGCACAAGGCAGCCCAGATCCCTGCTTTTCCAGAAGCATCTTTCTGCCTCTCAGGTCTGCACTCAGAGCTCCCTGGCTGGAGCAGCCACCCACCTGCTCCAGACGATGCACTCTGTAGAAGTAGCGCTGCCAGAATTCCGAGTGGGAAACGGCCACAGGGACCTGGAGAGGGGGACACACGGGACAGGGCACTTCAGAGGGGGAGCTGCAGTAGCTCCCTTTCTCCCCTCCCCTCCTCCTGCCAGCCACCCCCATGATCTCTGCAAGGCACCTGCATTTTCAGGTGCACAGAGTCGGGACCAAGCCCAAGGGAGATGCTCCAACACACATCAGACAGCTCCAGAGGAGCTTCTGCTCCAAGCCCCTGACAAACAGGCAGGGAAGAGGGACACGAGACACTGCCTCCTACCCCTGTGCCAGTTTACTGCAACCACAGGCCTTTCTACCCTCAGCTCTAGGGTCCAAGTAGCTCTCCCCTGCACCACACCCTGTCAGGAGTTAGTTGCCCACCACGGCAGCTTTACCATCTTGGTGTAGAGAGCCCGGATGGAAGGGCTGGTTGCCAGCAGCTCTGCAATCTCCCCTTTCTTCTCCTCCAGGTCAAACTGGGAGAGCCAGGCCTCAAGGAGCTCAGCAGGGCCTGGGCAGGAGAGAACAGTCCTTGGTACAAACAGTTTTGGGAAGATTCATTGAAAAGATGCTGTAGATCAGACTGTCTGAGGTGAGCAAGAGGCAAAGGAGGAGAAAGATGTGGGTCTGAGCCCCCTGAGCACAAGGCCAGCAAACTCCCAACACAACAGGCAGATCTGCTCTCCACAAAGGGTGACCCATCTACAGCCAAACCCTGGGCAGTGCAGGACCCACCAGACCCCACACAAGGCCAGCTTGGCCCAGCAGCACCCACCAAGCCCCTCCCCATACCATCAGGCTCATTGCAGTACGTGGCTGGGTCTGACTGGAGGCTGTAGAGTCGAGCCTGGAGAAGACACACAGGGCAGAGCCATCAGGTGAGGGGCAGCAGCAGAGCTCCGAGGAGGACAGGGCTCTGGACTGTGCCTCAGAGCAGCTCTGGGGGTGAGACACTCACCTTGGCACTGTCATAGGGCTCTGTGGTACCCGTGGGTGTTGCCATCAGGGTTATCACATCACAGTCGATGGTCTTGTCCGGAGAGGGAGCAAACGTGTCCGAGATGACCCCCAGGAAGTCAGAGAGCCCCTTCCTCACCTTTTCAGTGGCACCTGAGGATCCTTCTGTCCTCTGGAAGAGAGGAAGCAGCACAGGGTAAGTCACAGTGCCTGCAGCAGCAGGACAAGCCCCAGTCTTTTCAGGAGAGCTTCTTTTAAGGAAGCAGGATCCCTCTGGTACAGAAAAGTGCTACTGAGGCAAAGTGTGTGGCCAGGGCTGGGCTAGGAGAAGGTATGATGGTGCCAGGCACTGGTCCCAAGTGGCAGAGCAAGCAGACCTTGAAACAGGCTGTGGGGAACAGCTGTGGGCTGGTGGGGAGGGACACAGTCAGGTTCAGGGACTGGCTGCTCTGGGGGTTGTCACACTGGGGTGTGTTCAGAGGATTGTGTCCCAGGAAGCAGGTACCTCCCATTCACCCCCTGCCCCCCCATCTCTCTTACTGCTGTACTCACTGCCAGCTTGTCCTTAACCACGCTGGCCGTGGCTGCAATGGTGCAGGCTGTGTCATGCTGCACCACTTGAGTGAACTCAGCCAGGTCCCGTTTCATGAATTCCAAAGCTTCTGTGGACTGTAAGAAGCCGAGAGAGAGAGAGAGACTGTATCACCTTCGTGCTCCCCAGTCAAGCTGAGGTTTGGGAACTCCTGCTGTGCTACAAAGATCCAAGTGTGAGAGCCTTGAACCCAGCTGGGCCCTCACCCCAGCTCGTGCACGGGTAACAACCAGAATAACACCAGCAATGTCCAAAACACAGCACAGCGTGGAGTGGGTTTTTTTCAAGTTAAGAATGGGAAGACACAGGTCAGGAGCAACCAGCTCAGAGCTTCTCTGTAATTAACAAAAGCACTGCTGTCACACGCAGGAAATTACACACCAAAAAGCCACGCTGCCAGTGCCAACCCTCCCTCCTCAGGCAGCGGTTCTCCCCCCAACACTGACCCCCGCAGCCCCCAGAGCCCCGCCGAGCTGCGACCCCCCAAACCCGCCTCCCCGCAGGCCCGGCACGCCGCTTTCCTACCTTCTCCTTGACGGCCTGGTAGCTCTGCTGGAGCCAGCTCCGCCACCAGCCCGAGTCCTCCCTGCGAGGAACACGCACGTCAGGCAGCCCCCAGCCCGGCCCCGCCGCGCTGCCTCCCCCGCTCTCCCGCACCCGTCCCGCAGCCCAGCCCTAGGCCCGGCCACCCCCTCCGCGACACCGAACTCACCCCTCCGCCATCTTGGCCGTGTGATGTCACCAATATTTACCGACCCCTCACCCCGCCAGGCCCGCCCCGGGGGCGGTGATTCCCCGCCCGCGTCACTTCCTCGTCCTGCTGCTGCTGCTGCTGCCGGGGGCGGCCGGCGGGGCGGGAGCGGCCGGTGCGGGGCAGGTGAGAGCGGTGCGGGGATGGCGGTGGGGGGATGATGAGAGCGGCCGGTGGCGGGAAGAACGAACCTCCCCGGGGGGCTGGGGATGAAGCGAGGGCTCCCGGGAGAGGCTGTGGGTGTGTGCGGGGGGTGTCGCTCGCCCGCTGACGGTGCTTTCTCGTTGACCCCCCGCAGCGAGCAGAGGCGGGAGCGATGGAGATGCAGTCGTACTACACGAAGCTGTTGGGAGAGCTGAACGAGCAGCGCAAGAGGGACTTCTTCTGCGACTGCAGCATCATCGTGGAGGGCAGGATCTTCAAAGCGCACAAAAACATCCTGTTCGCCAACAGCGGCTATTTCCGAGCGCTCCTCATCCACTACATCCAAGACAGCGGGCGCCACAGCACCGCCTCCCTGGACATCGTCACCTCCGAGGCTTTCTCCATCATCCTCGATTTCCTTTATTCCGGGAAGCTGGATCTGTGCGGGGAAAACGTGATCGAGGTGATGTCCGCCGCTAGTTACTTGCAGATGACCGACGTGGTCAACTTCTGCAAAACCTACATAAGGTCGTCGTTAGATATCTGCAGGAAAATAGAGAGAGAAGGGGGTTTCTACCAGGCTGACAGCGGCAGCTCCGGCTCTGCCAGGGAAGGCACCTCCTACGGCGCCAAGAGCCAGTGCTCGGCCTCGGGCTCTTCCCTGCAGGAAAAGGAAAGGATTCTGGATTGCCAGCGTGACCCTCCCTGCGGGGAGTGCAGCAGCTGCCACCCCCTGGAGCTGGTGGTCAGGGACCCCGTCAGCAGCGACTCTCCCGAGGACGTGAACTCCTCGCTGCCCAAGGGGGTGGAACCCAAAGTAGAGTTCGACCCGGATGAGGTGGAGGTGGAGGCGGGCGAGCGGCTGCCCCAGTACCCGCCTCCCCTGTCCCTGGAGCAGATGGAAGAAGGGCTGCACGGTGGGCAGGCCGTGGACCTGGCCTGCAATAACTATCACATGAAACAGTTCCTAGAGGCCCTGCTGCGCAACAGCTCGGCTCAGAGGAAGGACGAGGTGGTTCATCACTTTGTCCGGGGCTTTGAGGGTAGGCCAGAGGACGCAGGGGTAGCCATGAGTTCCATGATGGACATTCACAGCGACTGGTATGGTGAGGACACAGGTGAGAGGACTCCGGGAGGGTGTAGCCTGTGTAATCGTGGAGAAAACCTCTTGGTTGGGCGACTTCCTTTGTTACTCTGGTTCTTGTTCAGGAATTGATTGATGAATATGATGCCTTAGCACAATAAACTATTGTTCTGGACTCGAAAAAAAGAAGCTGTACTCATTTATTCAGTGCAGCCTTTGGGAGGTAAGTGTTTCTAACAGCTTTTGCAGTCTCTCTGACACAGCCCCTTGGAGCCTGCTGCTGCTGCTGCTTTAATAAACAATCTCATTCCGGGACCCTGTGGAATGGCAGGTGAATTTCTAAAAGGAATGTTCCTCTCGTTCTGTTAGTGCTACAAGGAGAAGTTGGAAAGATGAGTTGAGCTGCCACAAGAGGGATCTGCTGTAGAACCTGACAGGGCAGAAGTAGCTGATTGTGCTGGAGCTGCTGCCAGCACATTGGTGGCTGGAGGATGGTCTGTTTGCTGTCGCTTTGTACTTCAAAAGGGCAGAAATCAGCTCTAGTTAATACTGAGTGACACCTGGGGATTGTCTAAGAGCACTGAAAGCTTTGAACTCTGGGGTGTTGCATAAAGACTTAGTTTTTTACCTCTAGAGGCAGATCTGCTTTCCAGCTGCTGGCCACCTGAGTTCTGCTGCTGTCCCAAGCCCAGACCCTTGGGATGTCTCACACTGGCAGGAGTATCTCCTAGCAGCAGGCTCGGGGACCTGCAGGAGACGAAGGTCACGTCCATTGGGCATTTCTCCTGAAGTGTACGATGGATTTGGGCATTCTGACTGTGAAGGGTGCCACTGGTGCACAACTGGCCTCGTCCCAGCTGCCTCACGAAGACAGGAGGTGGCTCCAAGAAATGCTGCAGGTGCCATCAGGGGGTGAGGAGAGGAATAATGGGGTGGGCAGGAGAGGAAATTTGTTACTGAGAATTCTGCTGTAGATAGCAAGCTCACATTCATGCCCCTTCCAGCTCAAGCATGTCTCTGTGTGATCTTAAAGCAAAGAAACCCAGCCTTACCCCTCACTAAAATAAGGGCTCTGATGAAATCACAACTCCTGTCTTGCAGTCCCCAAAAAGCTGAAGTTCCCAGGACAGTCCTGACACCAGGTCACACCTCTGTTTTTTGATGTGTAGCGAGGCAAGGGCACCTGACACACAAACCTGGCTTATCTTTCTCCTCTTAAATCTTCAGGCTGTTACTGACTCATTGAAAGGGAAATGCTTCTGGAATTTGATAGAGAGGATCAGGTGTTTTGGCAGCTTCCTAGGAATGCTAATAGGAGATGTGATTTAAATCAGAGTGGGGAAGAGCTCCCAGACCTTTCCTTAGGTATTTTTCTCTGCTAAAGCTGGACAGGGGTGTTCAGCAGAATGGAAAGATCTCTGCTCTGCTCCTAGTGCTCTTGCTGTTTCTCCCAAGCCATCAGGAATGAGCAATACAAAGTCCTGATAAAAGAGCAGTTCTCACGTGTTCAGGCTGACAGATGAGATCAATGCCACTTACTTTCCAGTGTCCACATCTGTTCCTGTCATCCTGGTCCCTTCACACCTGATGGAGGGTCAAGGGGCACCTCTGGCACTCCTGGCAGCAAGGCAGGTGTAAGAACTTTTATTTATTTTTTAAATAGAGCTCTAAATGCCCAGTAGGGACCAGCAATAGCACGGGAAGATCCAAAACTGGGTGAGATTAATTTCACTCCCATGTTAATATCAGTCATTCAGGGTTTTTTTTGTGACAACCCTTAGTCCAAGGAATGTTCTCCAGCTCCACCTGCTTCAGGGTGACTGGAAGAGCTTAGGGCTTGCTAAGCAAACATTTCCCAAGTCAGTGCCTGAAACAGGGAACCCTGATCTTTTAGTGTTCCATCCCAGCCTTTGTGCTGGAAAAGAATCACTCAGTGACACCCATGTTTGTGCAGAACATCTTCAAATTGAATTATCTTCTTGCATCTGACAATAAGTGGCTGTTACCTGTGTGTATGTAGTGTGACTTCAGGAAAAGTAAATTATCATCAGCAAATGTACTGGAGCCCTTCACCTTCTCACTTCTAGCTGAAAGGCTCCAGTGAATGGCAGTAGAAACAAGCACTTGTCTGAGTTCCCCACATCTCAATTCACACCCTTTGTAAAAGCCCCCAGGAAACGTTGTGCTGCTTCTACCTGTCATTTGTATTAAAGATTTGAGTTTCTAATGCTGTTTAATGGTCTCTTAAAGAAGGAAAGTAGGAGGCTTTCCATGGCTGAGAGAGCGTAGAGACCCCGCTGCACCCAAAGCAAAATTTTAGCACTTAATTAAATGGCTTCTTCAAATAAAATGAATTTGTTTCTCTGTTGCAAGCCAGCTCCCTTAGCCTGTCAGCTGGGTAAGTCTAGGCAGGCTGAGTTCCAAAGGACTTGAGCCCCTGCAGCAGCACGAGTGTCACCTGACACTGCACAAGGGAATTCCAGGTAAGCCAAGCACAGAGAGGGAGGGGAAAAGTGCAATTAATCCTGATTCAGATTTGCAGCAAGGAAGGCGAGAGGCCCAGGTGGCTCCAGGGCTGGTGAGCTGCCTCTTTTAATGTGCTGTGTTCTTGTGTTTTCCCCTCAAGGTGACGTGTTAGTGGTGCCAATCAAGCTGCACAAGTGTCCCTTCTGCCCCTACACGGCGAAGCAGAAGGGCATCCTGAAGAGGCACATTCGCTCCCACACCGGGGAGAGGCCCTACCCCTGTGAGACCTGCGGGAAGCGCTTCACCCGCCAGGAGCACCTCCGCAGCCACGCCCTGAGTGTGAGTCAGCCAGATGGCAGCTGCCAGCTCCAAACGCTGCTGGTCTTTCCTGATTGTGTTTCCCCAAAGACGTTGGCTAAAACGATTGTTGCCGTGAGGTGAATTTTTCTGGGTCTGAGCCACTGATGCTGGGTTCATTTGGTATTTCTGTGACCCCAGATCTTTGTCACTGGGATGTGATGGGATCCTCTGCTATTTAGCTTAACACCGATGTTTCCCTGCTCTAGAAACACCTGCAACCCAGCAGCTGAGAGTTGAAGCGAGAAGGCAGAATTCCCTTTTCCTTAGTGTTCTGTGTTTCCCTTCAGGTGCATCGCTCCAACAAGCCCATTATCTGCAAGGGCTGCAGGAGAACATTCACCAGCAGCCTGTCCCAAGGCCTGCGACGCTTCGGCTTGTGCGACAGCTGCACTTGTGTGACCACCACCCACGAGGACTCCATGCCCATTAACCTCAGCCTCATGGAGCCTTCCTCGGAAGGCCAGGAGAAGGGCGATGCTGATAACGACTGGCCCATCTATGTGGAGTCTGGAGAGGAAAATGATCCAGCTGAGGATGATGATGCCGATGGTGATGACAAGCAGGAAATCCCCAGGAGCTTATCAGACCGAGAAACGCTCATGTAGCAGGGAGAGGAGAGTGGGAGCATCTCAGGTGGCTCCCTGACAGTGGTCAGGCTGCCACAGAAAACTCTGCCTAATTAGTGGCTGTGCTGGTTTTTATTATTCTGGATTTTTTTTTTTTTTTAATAGACTGGGTAGAACTGGAATTTTTAATATTTTAAGTTTTCAGTGCTGCGCACCAGGAATCTGTGAAGAATCTTCTGTCTGGCTTCACAGAGGTTCTACTTGAGCAATTTCCAGTGGTGTTTCTGCCTCCTAGTCTTGTTTTTTGTAGGTGGGACATCTCTGGGCTGTTTTGATAACAGGTTTCTTCAAATGATGCTGTCGTGGTCCTTAATCTCTAGTCAGAAAGGGGCACCATCTCCTCTCTGATTACATTAAATAAGAGGTACTTTTTATCCATTATCTTGGGACTTTCCTGATCTAACCTGTGATCCTTCTGTGTCAGGACAGTATTGTCTAAACTGTAAACCTTGAGTGTTTGCACAGACTGGATTTGACCTGGAAACCAGGGCAGACAAACCAGTGTAAGGAGAATATGCTGCTGCTGAAAGCATGGACAGTCAGAACCAATGTGTTTCACACGTCCTTAATTGCAGGTATTTAGAGAACAAGCTTCTTGTTCTGAATTGTTTATACTGCATCTTCCTCTCACTTGAACTCAGACTACAGATATGTCTTTAGTGGGACTTAGTAGTAGTCTTGGCTTAAGAAATATTAAGCACATATTGTGGTGTCTGGTCTCTCAGTGTAGACCTGAGTGAAGTGTCCAATTTCCTTCAGCTTTTTACAGCTGAAGTTAAAAACTGTCAGTCAGGTTACCTGGGAGTTGTGATTCTGGGAGGTTAAACAGAGCCACAGCTGAGGAACAGTTAACTACTGTTATATCTGAGCTATTCATACAAACCACCTCTGAATACTCATTTTGAAGCATTTGGGTAGGAAATCTCAGAACCTTTTACTTCTCTTTGTGTGTGAGTCCTTCTCTTTCTCTTTTACTAGTTTGGTTTGTTTGGGGTTTTTTTGGTGTTTGTTGATCCCTCCACAGTTTACATTGTGTGAATTTATCCAAGTACTGTTTGTTTTTTTAAATATCAACATGGACCTCATGTTTCTTTGCAGGGACAGATAAAATTCTAACCTCAAAGGAGGTGAGATAATTTTTTTTTTACCTTTCCAGTAGCAAGTTGATATAAGCTGTCAAAAATCAAGCTGGGAAAAGGAACACCCAAGAGAAAGCCTTTTGCTTATGGGTAACCTGCTGATTCCTAATGAAGAGACAAACCTAAATATACTGTGAAATAAGACTGTTAATCTTCTTTACCATGTTGTTCATAAGTGTTCCATGAAAAGGCAAAGTGTGTAAGTCTTTCTAGCTGGAGTAGGTGCTGAATCAAGGAGCAGATCTACTGAACAAAGTGCTTCTTGAGGGTCTTCTGGTGTATGGACTTTACACCTGGCAAGCACTGTCTGGAGCCTCAGAAACAAGGAGCCCTCTGATTTAATCAGTTAATTTTTAATTTCTTTTTTTCATACCTCCTGTTTTTATTTAATACTGAAAAAAGAACAAGGCAGCTTCTCTATCTGCTTCATCCCCCAGTGAAACTAGTCCTGTAGTGATTTACAGTTTACTTCTGAGAGGTGATTCTGATGTCAGAATTGAGCACAGAATTAAGAATTCATTGCCAGATCAGGTTGCAGGAGAGAATCAGATCAGGAAAGAAGAAACGAGCTGCTTTTTAAACAAGTCACTTTACCAGGGATTTGTGAAAACAGCAGCAGGTAGAGACTTGCTTTTAAATGTCTCTCTGGTCTGTTCTTAAGTCCCAACTTTGCAAGAAGCTGCTGGCATCACATTCTAGTGTACCTTAAGTTGCAAAAGCTTTTAGTCATCCCTCCTCCAGGTCATCTGTAAATCTGAGTTTGCAATAGCTCAACAGTGTCATAATGACACAAATCATCGTGGAAAACTCTCACTGGGATGAGATCTTGAAAGAATTCGGGACTTTAGAGCCCCTGTTTTAGCCATCTAAATTAAGACCATCAAAGACAGAACTCCAAGTAGATTCCAGATTTGGAGCTGAGCTCCTCTGAAAATCCTGCTGTGGTTTGGGGTCCTTAGTGCCTCTGAAAACCAGAGCAAAGCGTTGGCTTGCAAATCTTTTTGGCACGTGGGGAAAATGCCACCTCCAGCCTAGCAAGGCAAGTCTTTTGGACTAATACTTCTGTTTTGTTGAGTCCATCCAACATCAGAGGGTGGGTTTTTTGGTGATAAAGGACTGACTTCTACATGTGAGAACACCTGAAAAAGAGTGGTGGATTCTCTGTGTTTGTTGAGAGATGAACTCACTAATGCAAGTGGGGTCAGACTGTAAACAGGGATCCAAAATGATCCTTAGTGGCCGGGCATCCCAATTTCTGCTCATTCCAGAGTGAAGATGCCACCTCCTTGTACATATTGGTAGAAGCTGAGCACGGTTCTGGCTGGTGCACCATGCTGCCAGAAGACTGAGCTTCTCCCAGGGCTGAGGTGTGGCTGGTGGTGAATTCCAGAGCAGGGCAAACCAACCTCTGGGGGAAAGTGTCCGCGTGGCAAGAGCTGCGGGAGGGACAGCAGAGCCCTCCCTCCAGCTGTCTGACTTCACCCTGCTGCTTTCCGTGGTCTTAGAGATTGTTCTTGTGTGTCTTGTGCCTAGAGATTGGAGCTGTGTTGCTGTCTGGGTGGGGTGTTGGTGGGGGACACACTGTTCACATTCCCCGGCGAAAGGAGCCACCGGAATCGATGTTTTCCATGGGTCATGTTGTGCTGCTTCGTTTTCAGTGGAGTCCTTCGGCCTTTGTATGTAGAAGGGGATGTAGTTTATCCACTTTCTTGTGACCAGATGTTCATGTAAACCTGTTTGCTGTTTTTTGGATGTTTGGGGTTGGTTTTTTTCTTCCATTGTAGCCTCTACAAGCTTTGAGAAAATGACCTAGCTGTTGAAAAAATATTCATATGGTGCTTGAAGACTCAAAAATGACGTTTTTATCTAAGTTATTTCCAATAGAAGCTCTTTCTCAAAGTTTTTTAAAGGCCATGCAGACTACATATCTTAAAGTCTTAGCTCTAGGTAAGTGACTTTGTTTAGAAGTATACGTTTGGATGTATTTTTGCACTCAATTGCACTGTATCTCACTGAAGGGATTTGTGCTGCACTGGTCTTCACAGCACAGTCAACCTCTCGGTGCAAGACCTTGTAAATCTTCCAGATGTGGTCATTTAATTTACTGATGTTTTGTAAGGCAGTTTCATAATTGAAGTCCTTTGGTCTAGTTTAAATGAGAAATTCTTATAAACGGAACCTTATTTGTAGAAGTGACTTAACTATATTTGTGGATCTTGGAGCATTCTGGAGCTTTTTGATTGTCTAGAAAAATAAAACTCTCTGAGAGGGTTGCTTTGGTTATTTATTTATTTTTCCTGTTCAGATGTTGACTGAGTAAACCTGAGTGTGTCTAGATGAAGGCTCACGTTTCCATTTCTGGGAATTGAATATAAATATAAAATGAATATAAAATGAATATATCCATTTCTGGTGACAGTTTGCAAGCAAGAATCAGATTCTCGGTAGGAAGGGATTAAAAGGATGCTGTCAGCAAACCCAGTTGTCTAGGTTGGGTTGGTTTTGTTTTAATCTTGTGTATTATTAGTGCTGACTTTGTTTGCCTACCAGCTTTAGTGGTTTTATAATAATCTTGACTTTTAAAACAATTTTTAAAGCCTTTCATGCTTGGTGAGAAAAATGACCTGTAGCTGGGAAGCAGCCACTGACCCTGGAAAGGAGGAAAATGCTGTAAAACACCCCCAGGGAAGCATGTGTGGGATGTGGGGGGGGAAAACAGACTCCCAGATATTCTTTCTAGATAATTTTAATTTATATTAGATATTTCACAAACATACTTTTTTTTTTTTTTTAAACCTGCTTTTACAGATAATGACCCCTCCTCTCTTTCCACTGTTTTCCTTCGAACAGTGAAATCTGATCCCATTTTATTGGGGTTTTTTAACTTCATACATTTCAGTCTCAGAAGTGCCTGGGAATTATATTTCAAAACTTTATTATTGTGGTGAGTTTTGTTGTTTTGGTTTTTAAATCATTAAAACGTTTTGGGATGTATTAAAGATTTTTGGATGCAACTGAAGTTGACAGTGCCCTTTAATGTGCACATAAAATTGCATTTCTTCTCTTAAAGGGCACTGTTAAGAGGTCAGGCAAATAGCTGAAGGCATTTTGCTTTTTGTTGGACTGTTGGAAATTCAGATTTCCTACACACTTAGGAATATTAGTAGCATGTATGAGACTATAAAAGGCATGAAGTTGTTAAACCCTTGCCAGGGTCTCCATTTATACACCTTACAAAATGACAAAAGGCTAAACAGCCAAATAAATTTCTGAGATCAGAGGACTATTTGTGATGTAAAAAAAACCAGGACAAATCCAGTGTCTGTTCCATGGCTGTTGGTAGGTGCAGCCAGCTGGGCAAGGCTTCTGAAGCACTCAAAGCACTTGCAACATCTTGAAGAATTCTGATTTAGCTGCTTTAGATACCACTGCATTCTTCTCCTACTGCTTAAATTCTATTACCTGCTCCTAGCAGATGGAGAGCCCTTGAGGTCCTGTTACTGGTGACTCAGGCTCCCAGGCAGAGCACTCTGAGAGGCAAGTGGAAGTGCCAATTGCCTGGAAATTCAGCTGAGTCCAGTGGAGCAAAAACCTGTAAACAGCTCTTGTCTAAAGGAAGTTTTCAGCAGATGAACCTGAAAAGAAATATGAAGAATGTCAAATAAAAAGAGGTGCTACAGGTGAAATCCAACTGGGAGGATGAATTCAAGCGAGTAAAACCTGATACTGCAAAGAAATGTTCTGGTTTGTATTAAACAATGTGATTGTTTAGTTGATTGGCATCTTTATCTCTCAAGGCCAGGATTGGCAGGGGGAAGTTTAAATGAGTTGGCAATAAACAAAAATCAGTGAAATTCCCAAACTCAAGACCTTTGAGGGGGTATCAAGCAAGACAGATTTGCAGGCAGAGGATGATGATTGGCTGGCAGTGGGTGGGAAAGACTCATCCATTGTAGCTACAGCAGAAGGAGATGTTCCCAGTTGCTGATTAACACCATTGCTCAGTGGACTGGAAAAAATCATGTGAAATTAAGTGTAAATTCCAATGGGTTTTGTGTTCAGGATTCCTTTCAGCCAGTCAGGTACAGGGTGGAGTCTCCAGCGAGCAGAATGAGTCTGGTGGAAGATTCCTGAAGTGGGGCCTGTAGCTGAGACAGGATCCACAGAACTATGGATGTTTCTCTACAACAGCGGGAATGCTGCTGGTGGAAAAAAAATGGTTATGATAGAAATGGATAGAAAATGACTCTGGATCAATGTATATGATATATGGGAGAAATTGTACCATCGAAGAGTCTCTAGATGTCGTTCCCATTTTGCCACACTGGGGAAAGGAACATTAACTGTTTGAAGATGGAATGTCCATGGAAGGGAAGGATACGGCCAAGGTAGAAGGGCTCCCGCTGGAGAACAAGGATTTACAAGAAGTAACCAGGGTGTCAAGAGCACAGTAAAGACCCTGGTGGCAAGAAGAGGGAGGAGAAAGGTACCAAACTTTGTGCGAGAGAAGGTGGGAGGTTCGGGTACTGGGATTTCAGACCAGTTTGCTGTTCTGTCTGTTTTCAGAAGTGAGAAGAACCGAAATTAATATAGATGTTACTCTGCTATTGAGGAAACTGCAGGCGCGTTAAAGAAGAATTTGGGTCACCAAGGCCTCTGCTATACATAAAGATGTGAGAAAGGAGCATCTAGGGCATCGCATCCCCTCCCGGGCGGGCTGTGTGTGCGGGCAGAGGCGAGCAGCCCGGGCTGCGGGGCGAGCAGCAGAGGAAGCCGCTGGGCTGCGCCT
>JAOEGS010006024.1:0-25214 GCA_025447755.1 Corythornis vintsioides | reverse complement strand
TAGGTGATCCTGCTCTGGCAGGGGGGTTGGACTAGATGATCTTCTAGGTCCTTTCCAACCCCTAACATTCTGTGATTAGAAGAGACCTCAAGGATCATCTAATCCAGCATTGAAAGGTAACAACAACAACAAAAAATTAAAATAAAAAAGTCCATGAGGTGGCCCAGCACCCTGCCAAGCTGAGTCTGAAAACTGTCCAGTGAAAGGGAATCCATCACTTCCCTTGGGAGATTATTCCAATGTCTAATTGTTCTCACAGTGACAAATTTTCTTCTGAAGTCCAATTGGAATCTCCCCAGGAGTAACTTGTACCCATCACCCCTTGTCTTTTCCAAGTGACTCCTTGTAAAAAGGGAGCCCCCATCTTCTCAGTAGCCAGCTTTTATGTACTGGTGCATGGTAATAATGTCTCCTCTAAGCCTTCTCTTCTGAAGGCTGCACTATCCCAGTTTTCTCAGCCCTTCTTCATACAGCAGATCTTCCATTCCTCTGATCAGCCTCACTGCCCTTCTCTGGACCCTCTCCAGCCTGGCTGCATCTGTTTTGTACAGTGGGGACCAAAACTGAATGCAATAGTCAAGGTGTGGTCTGACCAACACTGAGTGGGATAATGACTTCTTTGTCTCTGCTGGTGATGTCCTTGTTAATGCAGCCCAGCATCCTGTTGGCTTGCTTTGCCACTGCAGCACACTCTTCACGCAGGCTGAGCTTGTACACCAAGACCCCCAGGTCCCTTTCCACAGAGCTGCTCTCCAGCCAGGTGGATCCCAGGCTAAGCTGCATTCCTGGGTCATGCATTCCCAGGTGCAAGACCTTACATTTGCTTCTGTTAACCTTCATAAGGTTCCTGCTGGCACACTTCTCTAGCCTGTCCAGGTATTCCTGGAGGATGGAGCTCCCTTCTGGAGTGTCAACTTCCCACTCATTTTGGTGTCATCTGCAAACATAACCTGTTTGCTATTGACTTCTCATTAATGAAGAATTTATTACTGCACCTGGAGACAACACACCGTGTTGTATTTAAGGTCCTCAGGTGGACATAAATGTCTTCATGGCTCTCCTTCCAACATTATGAACTACTTCTTTTGGTTAAAAATGGACTTATTACTGCTCAGTGTGAAGTCGTAGTGCCCATATTATTTTTGAAGGCAAGGTTAAATCAGATTAAAAAGTTGTGGATGATTAGAGAGAAGGAAGAAATTTTTATACTGAGGATGGTGAGACACTGGCCCAGGTTGCCCAGAGAGGTGGTTGATGCCCCATTCCTGGTAACACCCAAGGTCAGGCTGGACATGGCTCTGAGCAACCTGCTCTATTTGCAGGTGTCTCTGCTCCCTGCAGGGGGTTTGGGAGTAGATGACCTTGAAAGGTCCCCCCCAACCCAAGACATTTTATGATTTGTGTTGCACTGGTGTTAGTAGAACCATTTTAAGAATGTTGGCTCATTCATGCATCTGTGTCAACACAATAAAAGGAGAAAGTCACAATGCAAAGCTAGTCTGTTTCAAATAAAGTAAATTAAGGAGCTGAGGTAGTGCTCCAGTGCAACAGAGAGCTTTCTACTCTGAGCAGATACAAGACCTTTACAAGCTGAGGTAGGCAGCATAGTTCTCAAAACATCTCTTACTCCTTAGGTGTATGATAAACACTTCTCCTTCATAAAGTCAGGGCACACATACAATCCTAATATAGTTAAATTAGACTTGGCATAGCCAGTTTATGATCCAGAATACCAAAACCACTGGAATGATTTAACATATTAGATGCTGCTGGCATTTTATCACATTTCCTTTATGCTCCTACTGCAGGAGAACAGAGTAATAAGTAACAGGCAGAAGCAGCTGGGTGCACCCAAGCTGTACTGCAACTCCTATAAAGTTAATCCAGTGACAGAAACAAAACCCCTATAACATGTAAAACAGAAGCTAAAGTCTGAACGTGTACAAATCTCATTTCATGGCCAGCAGTAGCATCTCCAAGAACAAAGTTATCTTGATTAGCAGCACGTTTCAAATTTATCCTTGAAGAGGTTAAAGCCACTTGGGTATTTCCACACACTTAGAAGCTTATTTGCACAAGCAATAACTTATGTTTCTAGAAAAAGTCCAAATATGAATGACTACCCACTGCCCCTGAAAACAAGAGCATCAGCACTTACTCATGAACTGCATAGATGAAAATGATGTCTGTAAAGATAACAGAACATCTTTGGAAGATGACAGTTGCAGGACTGGTGTAATTTAGGTTTTCAATAACCAGTATCTTGGGGTCAAAGTACTTGGCAATGTGTGAAAGTGCATATTCAAACCAAGCAAAAAACGGTGGATAATCCAGGGTCCATTCTGAAGTTGCCTAAAGACAAAATGAGATTAAACAGATTTAACACAGTCCATGCTGTTCACAGCTCTTCAGGGCTGTAGTTCCTGCACAACTCTAGCAGTTCATCACAGCAAAACAGCTGATGCATTTTAGCTGCCTCTATGTGACAGAAACTCTTCATCATAAAGGTAGCTGCATAGTGCTGAACATGATTTGAGCTGTTCTTCTGTAGTACTGGTAGAGGGAAGAGATGCCTTTTGATTAGTAGAAAGAGACAACATGTTGTGTCTATATATAGATATATAAAAAAACCTCTGTTCTTTAGGAATCAGTTTACAATTAAAATCTCAGTAAGATAGCTCATCTGCCTTAGAGGAATTAAAACCAAGTTTTGAGACTGTAACAAGGCTGAATGATTTTTACTCATTTGTCAACAAGTTCAATTCTAGCAAGACTTCATGGTCTTTTCCCATAAGGACCATTATTATGCTCTGAACATTAACTCCTTGGCTGTGGAAACAGGAGAGGAGGATGGAGGAATAGAGCAGGTTGGGTTGGGGTATATTTGTCAGCACATGTGTTCCCAAATGCTTATTGTATGCTGCTGAAAGACATCCTAGGCTTTGGAATTCAAGCTTTTACCACTGGGATCACATCAGCATCACAGGAATTTGTTTTACAGTATTGGATCAGCCTGTCAGAAAGTTCTGAGCCACATCAATCATTGACTCCCAGATACACAGCTCCCTGATGCTCAAGTGGAGGAGTACTAGACACTATGTTATCACCCCAGAACTGAAGGAGATACTGTGAGAGAGATTAAAACCCAATGTAGGCAGGGTCTACCATCAACCTAAAGGTGATTCATCCACATTAACACTGACATGTGCTAGCACTGCACCAGCAGAGGCTCCAACCTCCAGTACAGTGATTGAGTTTGTAATGTATATACCCATTTATACGATTCATTCTTTAGTGCAATAATTTGTGTATCATTAATGACAAGAGCAAAGAGCAGCAATCTAAGACTACCATGCAGCTTGCTCCCATGTCACACAGCCTAATAACCCATGGGCTTTCATTCCCTTTTCCATAAATATTAGTAAACAACTCTAATTTTTTTAAATAAATGCTACAAAAGGCCAACAAATCACGACTGACACATTTCTGAAGCACTGCTATACAGCTGCCAACCACCAGTAACCATACCATATACTTTCTGCAAACGAAAGCCTTTCTCCTCAAGTATTCACATAGGCTGACATACCCAATACACCTATAAATTATACACAGCTAAGAAATAAAAAAACCCAAATACTTACTTCATAGTACCACTGAGAGAGGGGCAAGTTGTGAGTGATGGCAAGCCAATTCCTATGCACTTCAAAGTCTGTGGAATAACTACAGAAGGTTTACATGAAGAGTCACATACTTAAACATTTCAGAGCACACCACGGGTAGGTGAAAAGGAAACAAACACTGATTAACTCTGGGGCAAGATGCTGATCAAGTAACTCCAACAGCAGAAAAATGTTGCACAAACTCTGTGCCAAGGACATACGGGCAACTTGCTTCCATGTAACAAGCAATATGGCAAGAAGAAAAGTTGCACCAGGGGAGGCTGAAGTTGGACATGAGACAATTAACTTCCCAGCAAGGGTTGTCCAGGCCTGTCCCAGGCTGCCTAGGGTAGTGGAGTCCCATCCCTCGGGGGGTTTAGAAACTACATAGACGTGGTGCTGATGGATGTGGTTTAGTGGTGAGCTGGCAGTGCTGGATTTACAGTAGGGTTTCATAATCTTAAAGGTCTCTTCCAACTAAAACACTTCTATGTCTATAATTGTAACTATAAGCAATTCTTTCTAGCTCGGTCTTTTCTGACATGTAATGACAGAAGTTCTGGTTCAACTGCCTTTTAATACAACTTGGATTTATATTCCACCCCTCCCGCCCCAGGAAAAAAAACCACATTGCTTTTTACATTTAAAAAAGCACAAAGAACAACAAACAGGCAGAACGGGCTAGAAGCGCCTTCAGACACCAAAGCAAAGCTACTCCCCACGGCCGAGGGGACGAGGAGGCGACACCAGCCCGCTCCCCGGGAGCGCCCCGAACAAATAAGGACCCTGAGGCCACCAGGGCCCCTCCCGGGGCCGGCCCGCGCCCACTCCCCATCCCCAGCCGCCCCGAGGGCCGCTGGAAGCCAATCGCCGCCCCGAGGAGGGAAAGGAGGAGGGAGAACTGACAGTCCGTGCCCCCCGCCCTATCCCCGGGGAAGATCCTTACTAGGCGGGGATGAGGAGGCACTTGAGGAAGGACACGCCGAGTGCCAGGGCGGGGAACCAGCTCCAGCCACCCGCCGCCATGGCTCGACAGCGCCGATAGCGCCGCCCCGAACGCGCCATGACAGCGGCGGCCGCCCGCCGGAACCGTTTGAAGCGCGAGGCCCCGCCCAGGGCGCGGGTAGCGCGTGCGCCCAGCGCGGCCTCCCCCTCCCCCCCCTCCCGCCAATTCCCGCCGTGGGCGCAGCCCCCGGTGCGGCTCTGCGCGTGCGCGGGGTGTGCGGGAGCGCGGAGCGGAGGGGCTCGGGGAGGGGGTCTGGGTGTGTGTGTGTGTCTGTGTGTCTCTGTGTGTGTGTGTCTCTGTGTGTGTGTGTGTGTCTGTGTGTGTCTGTGTGTGAATGTGTGTGAATGTGTGTGTGTGTCTGTGTGTGTCTGTGTGTGTGTGTGGTACCAGCAGCGTGGTTGGCAGGGGTGGGGGGCAGACAGACACACACCTGAACAGGTGGGGTTGGGTGGTGTGGGACCAGACCTGGTGTCGCGTGGTGTTGTGCCTGGGTGGTGTGGGATTGAATGGTGCAGCACCGTGGGGTTGGACCAGGGTGATTTGAGGTTGGGTGGTGCAGGGCCTGGGTTACAGTGAATTAGGTGGTGTGGGAGCAGGTATGGAGCTGGGTGGTGGTGGGCCTGAGTGATGAGAGGTTGGGTGGGTTGATGTGGGGTATGGTGGCCATGGGACCACATACAGAGTTAGGTGGTGTTGGGCTCAGGTGATGTGGGATGTTACTTTGGGGCTATACATGCAGCAGCCTGGGCTTGGGCTACTCCTGGTGGCCAGCATCTGCGGTGGGGACAGGTAGGGATGCCAGTTCCATGTTCATCATGACTGGTCTTGCACAGGGCATCACCTGAGCACAAACCCAACTCCATCCCTTCATGCTCCTCCTCTGTATTTATTAGAGCTGGGTAATGCTGTACCTACAGGGCTCAACATCAGCCATTGCTTCTTCCAGGAGACTCACCTGTCCATGAGACACAGAGGGCTCTAGCTCACCCTGGATCTGGGTCATCTTTTAGGGTACCTTTCTGGATGCTCCACCCTGTAAGGGCAGGCAGGGTGCTGAGGAGCCCGCCACACTGCTGTTCCCATCAGCCCACGCTTAACTGTGATGATTTGGGACAGAGAAACAGTGTCTCACTATATGCCCAGAAACTGTTTGTGGGTGAGTTAATGTAATGAAGAACAGGTGAACTTACTGCACCACTTGTGCTGACAGCTGCTTGGTATCAACCAGAAACCAAAACAAACCAGCTTAGCTCTGCTCCAGAGAGGTGCTGTCTCCAGACAGTATCACAGTGGGGGTTGAGTCAGTTTCCAGGTATAAAGGGCTCTTTTAAGAGGAAGAAGCTCCATTTTTCAATACCTGGAAGAAATTGTGAGTTCTGGAAGGGAGATACATATGAGGCTGATGCCTTTTCACTTCCTTACAGCAAAACATCTTTCTAGGAATAGTAGCTTGCAGGGGCTGCATGAAATAATACAGAAAATGCATTTGTTGGTTTGTTGTTTTGGGTTTTTTTTCCCTTGTACAGCACCAGTATAATAGAATCTTGGAATGCTTTGGGTTGGAAGAGACCTTTCAAGGTCATCTAGTCCAACCCCCCTTCAGGGAGCAGGGACATCTACAGGTAAGGCAGGTTGTCAAAGCCCCGGCCAACCTGGCCTGGAATGTTTCTGGGGCTGTGACATTGACCACCTCTCTGGGCCAGGGTCTTTCTCCTCTCAGTATCAACATTTTCTTCATATATCTCATCTAAATCTCCCTCTTTTAGTTTAAAACCATCACCCTCGTCCTTCGCAACAGGCCCTGATCTGTCCCCATGTTTCTGACAGGCCCCCTTTGAGCACTGAAAGGCCTCAATAAGATCTCCCCAGAACCTTCTCCAGGTTGAAACACCCCAACTCTCAGCCTGGCCTCACAGCAGAGGGGTTCCAGGCCATGGATCGTTTTTGTGTCTCTCCCATGCTGAGGACTCCAGAGGTGGACCCAGCACTCCAGGGGAGGGTCTCACCAGAGCAAAGTAGAGGTGCTCAGTCCACAACTGAATTAATTTTGGGGGAGCTTTCTACAATTCTCAGCCACAGAGACATCCAGGTGAGCACTGTGGTGCTGAACTGTGTGAAATCCTCAGAGAGGAAAAGTTACAGATTGAGCATCACCGTGTGCTCTTTCCTCAAGAAATGTCAGGCAGAGCAGCTCCTGCTTCATTCACATTTTATTACTGTTTTCTAAAACGCCTATCAGTAACAGATCACAAAAAGAGTTACAGGCAGAGAAATGCAACCAGATTTTTCAGTGTGATAGCCCTGCAGGTTGTCTCCAAAAGCAGTGAGAAATAAAGGCCATCTTTTGACACTTGCCAAGTGGTAGCCTTTCAAAACTATGGTGCACCAAATTCTGACCAAGGGGAAAATCCTACAGTTTTGAGTAGGAGCAAGAAAATAAGAGGGAGGAGAATGGCTAGAGGAGGAAAATAAATTATTCCATACAGCCCTTCCCTATAGCTTCATTTTTTTTTTTTTTTAAATTCATAGGTGTTACTGACAAGTGAATCTGAGAGAGTAACCTGTATTTGTGCTTGATCCAGCCCTTCTCACAAAGAATATCTGCATGACTGCCTGTATTAATACACGTAAGAGACTTACTGGGAGGGCCATATATTAGCACTGCTTGTATTTGTGTCCATCAGCTTGTGGATACAGGAGTCACTACAGAATGGCAGTTAAATATGTCAAAGTATATTGGAATTCTGAGCAGTGACACCATATTCAAAGGGATGGGTGAAAATGAAACTTCCCAAAGGAGTCTTTTTCATAACTTCTCCATTTATCCATGAAGTATCAGAAGATCATAGATTTATTTTCCACAGTCTAAGGCTGAAGGCATTATTTACCACTCCCATCAACCTTATTTATGGGCCTCACCAGCCTTTCCTAGAGTGGGAGTAAATCTGATTTACATATCAATTATATATTGGTTTATATAATTGGTATTTACTGCCAGTGAACTCAAGCAGCAATTATATTCAGCAATCCAGTTAAAATATAGTAACTACAGCAGTGCATATGTGTGACGATTTAAAGCAGAAGCAAACTGAAGCAAAGCTGTCGGCTCCTGACAAGGTACTCGCATAATTCTTGGCACCACCAGTATTTAAGTTGCATAACAGGAGATTAAAACTGGAAAGGGCCAGTGAGTCATTCTCATCATAGCCTCCTTCTGTAGCAAAATCTGTATCCATTGTTATCTTGCTGTTTTGTTGAACCCATCACATTACTTTCTCCCTTCTAAATCCATTATTTCTGGTTAATGTGAATTTTTTTAGGTCTAACTTTTTACACCTATTTATTTCCCTACCATCACCTCCACCCATAAACACTCCTCCCACCAACTCCTACCGACCCTTAACAACTGCATCTACCAAAAGTGACTTTAGGTATAGTTTCAATCCATTTATGGATTAACATAACTGGGCACTGTTAAGATATTTAAGAGCTATCAAGACTAAAAACACATACAGAAATCCACGAATGATTCTGGACTCCACTAGGATGCTTCATAATAATCTTTTTGTCATGTAAGAAATCCCACTGTTCTGTGCACAATGCCCATAGCTGAAAATGCCATTAGACTACAGCTACCATTAAACTACAACTTTTTATTATCTGCCCTAACTCTGCTATTTTTCTGCTACACCACTATTGATTTCTCTGTTCAGTAGCTCTCTCAGCATGGTAGGCCATTGAGGAAAAAAAAAGTGCAGGATTTAGTCTCGTTTTGTAGATATGAAGGTGTTGAGGGAGATGGGCATATGGCAGAATCAGGAGTTCTGCACCAAAATGTTCAAACTTTGAAGAGAAAAAAATCTCACTAGATCATGTCCTTGTTCTTGGGCCCTTACCAAAGAAAAAATAAGCTTGTTTGAGAGTCAATATTAGGCTCAACAGTGAAATAATTTTTAGATGTTACTGGCAATCAATGCCAAGTGCTTTCCATGACTAGTGATGGGGTTGCACTGTACTTAATATATTTTTGTTCATGTTCACTTTAAGTCAGGAGAACTCTTTAGAAGAAGAATCACCAGTGCTCTTAACTGGTAAACAAAATCAAGTTACACCTCCAGGGCCCAGAAAAAGAAGGTGAACAAAAGCCAGCTATCTAGATAAAAAGGGAACGAGCATTATTGGAAGGAGAACATTCCTATAAACAGTCATTACAACATAAATCCCAGACTGCAAAATCAGGGAGCAGCTATAAATTTAGCTTAGTGTGTAGTCTGAAATAGCAGCTGCGTTTGTGTAACATATGTTTGACTGCAATCACAAGTGATTCACTTACTGCTTGTTTCACAGACTCAAGTAGCACACAGAACGGCTGTGACATTATAAATAGTGCCTCTTGCTTAAAGATGGTTATTCTGCTTAGCAATTTAGAGGTATCTGAAGCTTTCCTATTCTTCCCAAAGCCTGTCTGCACTCCGATCTTTGTATTTGTTGGAAATTGTGTGTAGAGATCTATTGCCTCTCTCTGCATAAGTAAGTGACAGAGATTTGTGGCTAGCAGTACCTTTGCCTGATTTAGTTACATGAGCACTGATAAATGTGTATTCAAGTCATGCAGCTCTTCCATACTAGGCTGATGGGTTAAAGCACTCCAGAAGACCTGGATTCAGTTCTCTCCTCAGTCTGTGGGGATTGAAACCTGTATTTCCATGTCTCAGAATTACCCCCGTTACCACCAAGGTCAGATTGGGGCACTCTTCATTACTTGTTTAGGCTTTAAAGAAACTGTGTAACTGCTCTTAGTGTGGGTGCTGCTACTGACTGAAGAAAAGGAAAGGGGATGGGAGCAAAGGGGAGAAGGAAAATCTCAGGGTTAAGCTATGCCTAGTGCCTTTATGGACAACTATTACTTGCCTTTCACCAGAAAATGCAGTAATGATTCAACTCTCCCAGGAATATTTTTATGTTGCTGAAACAGAACGGAACATTACTGATCCAGAGCTCTAAATGATGTAGATCAGACTTTTTCCTCCTGTCCAAATGAGATTTAAGCCCAATGCTCTTACATTTGGATAAACTCAAGCTGACAGGAAACATATTACAACAGACAAGTATTATTTTAATCCCAACAAACAAGAACTCCTGTTACAGATCATTTAAAATCTACTCTCAAGTGCATGGGTTAAAAATAAATACTTTAAACGGTCCCCAAAAGCTCTGCTATCATAAATTTAGCAAGGGCATATCTGTTTCAAGGCACAGATTTGATGAAAGGGCATTAATGTATGGTGTTTTACAGACCTTGCTACCTGCATAGATCATCACTCTGAATGTCTCAACTAACTTGCAAACTGATGTCAGAAATAAGATGGACACAGGATTTGCTTTGCTCTATCAGTGGTATGTAGCAACCCCTGGAACAGATTATTCCTGCTTTATAATACAGGACAGGGATGGAAGGGAAATAAATTAAGTTCTTCCAAATTAAACTAAACCTAGAAGAATATGGTGAGTCAAGCTGGAATCTGGCCACAAAATCTTGTTTATGATCCTCAGGACACACAAAACTTGCCAGGTTTAATGGTTCAGAGGGCTTCAAGCCCAGTCAGTACTTCCTAACAACATGTTCCCATGTATATCATGCTGGTTTTGCACCAAATCAGACAGGGACAGTGTTTTCCAAGAGGATGTGGACTTTTACCATCAACTTGCTGATTTATGTTGTTCATGCAGTTACAGATGGGACAGTAGAAACAGATTTATCCTTCTGTGTTTTATAACAGCAACAAAATGCTTCTTTATGCTTATTCACAGGTCATCTTGATGTAATGACAGTGTAGTTATTTTGGGAAACAGGAACATAAGCAGTACTGAGCTTTGCAGCTCTGCGCTAAGAATTTTTGGAAGCACTAAAATTCTAAATGCAAAACTTAGTTACTGCATTTTCCCTTCTTTCTATCTCATTAGAGATATCTGGAAATGTTCCAGTGGGTTTCTCATGCACATGTAGCAATCTGATTAAGGAAAGACAGCTAAGATACTTTTAAACATAATTAGCTAAGAAGCAACCACCTTGAATATGGCACAAGTGATGCTCAGAGCTAGTGAGTTATATGCAGCTAGTGGGTTACAATCTTCAATATAGCACAGACCAGGAGTGTAGGAAAGAACCTGACCATTGTTGCCACCTTTGGTTTCCCACTGTCTTACCTCTGACAATCTGACACTGAGGCCAAGTTGAGCAGCTAGTGTTGGCTTAGAGATCTGATCATTTCACAATGATGGAAAAAACCAACGGCTCAATGTAGTGGGATTGGAAAAGTGACTCTCTGGTTGTGTAATGAAAATTACTAGGAGTAACCTTTTCAGATGGAATCCGACCCAGAGAGCACCCCAGGCACTGCTGAAAAAGGAGACATGCCCAAAAGAAGGCCGTGTCCAAGCAGAAGAAGCTCAAATGCTTAGAAGATATCTGGGGGCCTCTACCCGCCACCTGACTCTACCTCAGAAAATTTCAGCAGCATCCTCCAGACAAATGTAACATTATAAGAGAAAGGACTAGTTGTCTTGGATGCCTTTGGAATGTAAAAGTACAGTTTTCAGAGCATCCAAAGCAAAGTTTCCCCACCAGCCACCATCTTCTCAGTTTGTAGGAACACCATTCTCTGCTGTGGCTTCCTTGGCTGTTCCCTATGCCTGTCACACCATTCATATATGGCTTCCCTGAAAGCAGAACAGAGCAGGGTCTTCCTCACAGGGTTCAGAAAAAAAACACTCCAAGCCAGCTTCATATGGTCACAGAAATCCTTTGTTGAACCCGAAGAGATGGGATTCTTGCCTCATTTGCAATCTGCACCATCCTTCACAGCTATATAGAGCTTATGCATGTGGAAAGGCTTCTTGTCTGTGGACCCAACCAAGCTTCTTGTATGCTCTGCACTGGTGATATGGCAAGACTTGGAAGATATGCCCCCAGGGCTGACTGCTGCACTGCAGCTCCATGGCATCTTTCACCACATCTGTTCTCCAGAAACCTTCCAAACCTTGATTACTGAATGCTCCATCTCTTTGCAATATAGCTTAAGAATCACTCCCATCCTCCAACTGGAAAATGTAGGAAGGACAGTTTCCCCATAATTATACAGCAGGTCAGAGGTGGAAGCAGAGACAGAACCAGTCCTTAATTCAGGTGCTAGACAATATTCCTTCCTTCTAGAATATGGGCATATTCTGAAAGGTCGTATTGGTAAATACATTAAAGGAAAAGCATCTCCTTGTTAGTGACTCTTAATCTGGATAAGTGTGATTCTGAATTAGGCTGTAAGTGTGTTTCAGTGGGAAACACTTAACCTGTGTTATCTGCATGCTGGCACCATAATAATCAGCCATTTCTACTTGTACCGAATTAGGCGAATAATCTTATTATTCATGAAATCTGAGGTATGTGGATGTGAAGAATCTATGCAGAAACCATCACTCATGGCTATTTTTAGCACTTCTTCCACAAACACCTGGAAACTATTGATTTGCTTATTATCTGGCACCACCCAGAGTCTCTTTAAGTTCTGCTTGGTGTACTCCTCTTCGGGAAGGCCTTCCACACTTGCAACCCAATCCAAGTTTAAATGGTTAGGGTCCTGCAGGTAGCTGGATATTGATGAGAGGTTTCCATTGAAGCAATAGTAAAGTTTGGAACCCAGAAGCTTCAGGAACAGGCATGATGTGGAGAAGATATGAGCACTGAACACTTCCATGTTGGAGGAAGACAGGCTGTAGATCTGTGGTGCTTCCCGGACGGTGAAGTGAACAGTCTGGGTCTTTTGATCGAGGGTGATGTTGAGCATGGCATTCTTCTCTGCTTTTGAAAGCTCCACCTCCTTCTCCTGCAAGGCCTCAATCAGTGGCTGAATTTGATAAAAATCAACCTCTCTTCGAAGTAAGCCCATCTCTTGAAAGTCTTCAGGGAGGTCCAAATAAGAAGTTCGTAAGAAGTTCAGGATATAACGGAAGATTTTGCCATCTCTGTCAATAAAGCAGTTGCCTTGGCTGTCCTTCTTGGTTGGGATCTTCCCACTAAACATGGCCCCCAGCATGGAATCTGGAAAGCTAGTCAGGGTGGACAGAGAGGTGGTATAGAGTTTTCCTCCAACGTTGAGCGTGATGGGTTCTGACATGATGGAGCAGTCACAATGCTGGGATTAATTCTAAAAATAAAATAAAATAAAATAACACCACACATTTAGTTGCATTTACCTTTTTCAAACATTAAACTGCAGACATAAATAGTCCTAAATATCTACGGGTAACTACATGGGGCATTCTCCTAATAAGAATTCATCACAGAAATTAGAAGTGGAACATAACTTTTGGAGGTTTAAGAACAAGCATAAGGATGTTTCTTCTTCCCACAGACTTGAACAGGACTTTGTTTAGTTCAGTTTAGTGCTAGAAATCATGAGTCTCCCAAAACTTTACAATCCTGCTACAAGTGAAATCTCTCCCATGGACACCTACAGTGAAACAACTGCTGACTTCAGAACAAGAGTCATGTTCTGGGTTCCCTTGATCCCATCTCCTTTGCAAACACGGAATTTAGAGGTGTAGATAAAGGGCAGGGTAAGAACTGGACACATCCCAACATCTTTCATGGCATCTGAAGATATAATTAATGCAACAAACCTATTGCAGCAGAATTCTCTTATACGTATTTGAGTGCAGTTGTCCTAGCAGGGAGTCAGTGAGCAGTGCTGCTGTCAGCATGTGACAGTCTGCAGTTCCATTCAGTAGAAAAACCACCAGGCTTTCTCCTTCCAATGTGCTTTACATTAGAAAACATTTCCTAATTAATTGGGGCCATATCCCAGTTGACGTAGTTTCCATGCAGCTCCTCTGCAATCAGCTGAGACAAGCAGAAGATGCATCACTGCCTCTGGAAGGGACATACTTCCCTTTGTCCTCCACAGTACCTTCCTCCTCCTTTATGCCAGCTCTGTCATTCAGCTGACCCTGCAGTGAGCCAGCTTCAGGAGAAATAACATCCTTTTCTATTCACAACATGTTTCTGCTACATCTTAGGAGCAGATGAACACCAGGGCTGGTGCAAGGCAAGAGGAAGGAGCTATGTAGCCTGTTCCATGGCAGATAAACTCAGCTGCCTTCAAAAGGTGGACCCCCATTCTCACTGGCAGTGGCCAGCAAATTAAGGGAGAGGACTCTGACCCTCTGCTCCACTCTGGTGAGACTTCACCTGCAGTGCTGGGTCTACTTCTAGAGCAGTCAGTGCAAGACAGACATAGACCTGTTGGAGTAGGGCCAGAGGAGTCCCCAGCAACGCTGGGAGGGCTGGAACCCCTCTGCTGGGAGGCCAGGCTGAGAGAGTTTGGTTTGTTCAGCCTGGAGAAGAGAAAGCTCTGGGGAGACTTTACTGTGGCCATTCAGTACTTACAGGGGCCTGTCAGAAAGATGAGGACAGACTTTTTAGCAGGTCCTGTTGTGACAAGACAAGGGGTGGTGTTTTTAGATTTTAAAAGTGGAGATTTAGACTAGAGAGAATGAAGAAATGAGAGTGGTGAGACACTGGCCCAGGTTGCCCAGAAAGTTGGTTGATGCCCCATCCCTGTAATCATTACAGGTCAGATTGGCCGGGGCTCTGAGCAACCTGCTCTAGTTGCAGATGTCCCTGTTCCCTGCAGGGGAATTGGACTAGGTGACCTTGAAAGGTCCCTTTCAACCCAAACCATTCCATGACCCACAAATCTGTTTTCCCTTGTTTGCTTAATCCAAATCAATCAACAGTTCTTTCCCGATTTTACTGTTGACTTAACCAGCAGGAAACTCATCAGTGTTTGCTTGCAGAGTCAGGAAGTAACTCTTACTGTAGTATCTACCATACTCAACAGAAAGCTGCCAAATAGGTCCCCTAAAACAGATCTTAAGTGCAGGTATTTTCCTAACTAGTCATGGAATGATAATGGACACTACAACACTTATTGACTCTGGAGTCACAGCAAAATACAGATGAAGAAGAATATAATCTAGTGCTGGAATATCATTTCTTTTCTGACTGTTAAACCCCAAAGAATAATGTTAATGGGCACCCTAAAATAAACACCACTTTAGATGGCAAGCACATTTTGCTATGAAAAACTTGCCCAACCTAAGGTAGCTAATGAACAGGTCAAAGGAAAATCTGTATTTCGCTTCTAGTTTCAGAACCTCAGTCAAATATACCCTAGAAAAAAAAATATTTGTTCCAGTGCTAAGTCCCATTAGCTCTGTAGTCTCAGCATACTTCCCACTCTTGAAGATTTCTACCTCATTTAGAGTTAAGAGCTGTTTAAAACTGATCATGTAGAGGCTTCAACTGGTCTAATTTGGTAGTATGAGTGGCTGCCACATTGTTTTTCCCCTAAGGGCTTGCAACATTTCTGTAAAAGCATTGCTACAAGCACAACATGACATTCACAAAATGAGCTTTAAAATGGAATTTTTTTTATTTTTTTTTAAGTTTCATCAAACAGGAGCATTCCCTGTATGTCCCATCAAATAACAGCCTGTATAAGCAGGATGGACAGTGACCCAAAAGGTCATGTTTGATGATTCCCATCCCTGCTACCCTTCAAGCTGCTTTAGACTGAACAACCCAAATTTTTCTGTTCTTTCCTCATAGGTCATGTTTTCAAATTTCTGGGCCCAAGCCTGCTTATCTACACTACAGGAGCAGTGTTCTCATGCTCTGTGCCAGCCTTAGCCAGCTGCAGTGAGATGCTTCCCTCAATGTGTATGTGACTGGCTTCATTTGGCAGAAGCTGTTGTAAAGAGTCACAACTTAAAGGCCACCCAAAGATAACATATCCTACTTTCAAACTCAACATCTACCCCAGGTTTGATCTGATCCAAAGACACATTGTCTAAACTGATGAGTGGCAGACATCTCAGCCCAATCTGAACACATGTTAAAATAGTTTGTAACTGGTTTCTTTATCAGCAGCCTCAAAAGAGAGGCTGACAACAAAATATGGCAGTAACATGAGCTCTCTGAAGCTGAGGACCACATATGTGCTTCCAGCAACAGCATCAGAACTTGGACCAAGCTTTAGTTCTGGTGTTGGATGAGTTGTGGGTATAGTAGCACAGAGGTCAGCAGACAGGGTGTCGCCCTCTCCCCGTGTGGGCTCTGCTCCTCTCCCACCTCTGGACACTACTCAGACATGTGCCCTGATCAGCCTATTCTGCTTATGGCTATTTTGCAGTCTACAGACCCACACAGGCCAGATGTCAGTCTCCCAGGACACCAGCTTGCTTTCATTTTAGACCTCCCCGCAGCCTCTGCACTGGATTAAATTTCCAGCAGCTGGCCCATGGATAAGGCTGCAGGATCACTATTACACAGATGTCATTCATACAGTGGAATCAACACATGACAAGCTAATCATCTGCTTTTGCCTATGTCCTCTCATTACCAGCAGGTTTATAACTTCATAGTGTGGAGATGAAGCTGGTGGTATGGCAACCTTGGAGGACCCAAAGTCACAGCACAAATAAACACACGTATATCTACTGGATTCTGCATCAACATGGACTTAATGCAGTGACCAAGCAACTTATTTGATAGTAGCTGGAGAAAGAAAGACAGTTTTTGCTGCTTTTTTTCTTACAAAGTTGTTTATGAAACAAGTTTTTCATAAAATAATAAAAAATAAAATTACATGGGTTGTCAGTTTTCTCTCTTTGCTCATCCAACCAGCATTTGCATTCCCTACCCCAGTGTATCAGGCCTGGGTACTTTACTAATGCAATATAAAGGTGGCAATTCTGCAAAGAGGAGTTATCAAGACAGCATCTGGTCTTGGATGTGGGTGGCTATAACCTGCAGTCACCAAGGACAAATACAAATTGTGTTATGGTTCTTGGTAGCAGAGAATTACATTAGTCTTTTAGTCTTTTGTGTAGCAGCTCCCCAAGTAGCACTTTAAATTCATTCAAATTACATCAGTGAGAGATCTAATTTGAGAACTGAAGACGTGAGTTTGGCCAAAAGGCACAGGATGTATTTTGCACTTCTAGAGTGATTTGTATTTGTATTCTTAAAACAGATGTATTTAATACCAGAGCTGAAAAAAAGAAGATTAAAATCTATGGTTTATTTAAGTAATATTTTCTTCAGTTCATGTAAATTGAGAGAAACCAGCAGTCAGTGCTAAACTTTCTGGAAAAGCCAAACTCCTGGACAGAAGCTGCTGTCTGAGCATCTGAGCATTTCAACTGAACAGGACTTGTGAATTTTGAGTTTTACTCACAGGAGCAGCCTCAACAGACGCATAAAAAACATTTCTGTAGTGCCTTTCTACCCCATGAGTTTAGTTCAGTAAATAATTAGTTTGAACCTGGGAGACTGTTGGGAATTAATACAACAGGAAGGGATGAAAGAAGGTAATATAATAAATAACAAAATACCCATTTTCACTTATTGCTGCCTTCAAATATTTAGAAACACCAGCTCAGTTTCTTCATTATCTTAACACTTCTTTTACTTAATAATTTTGAATGTGCAATAGCTTTGGATAAGCTTATTTCCCCTCTTGTGTATTCATCACATTTAAGAGTGTTTTAATTAGGTAATAAATAAAATTCTGTATACATAATTTAATTGAGTGCTTCTTTCACCCAGCTTGGCAAAAAACCCCACAAGTGTACAGTATCCACATTAAAAACAAACAGCAAAACAGTTTGCTTGCAGAGGCAGGAGGTAATTATTGCTGTAGTAACTACAGTCATTCAGCAGGAAACTGACAAATATCTCCCTTAAAATTAAGCTTAAGTGCTGGCACTTTTGTAGCTAGTCATGGAATAATAATAGACACAATGACAATGAGTCCCAGAGTCACAGCAAAATAAAGACAGGCAGAATGTCAGTCATCCAGAAAACCAACCAGCAGTCATTATTTGCCAACACAAATAAAACATAAAGAAATGGCACAAGTATTACTACATATTTAACCACTCTGAAAAATGGCTACAACTGTAGTCTATTCTTTTAGTCAAAAAATACAGTTTAGGTGAAAGTCTAAAGTTATAAATATGTTTATATGGTTTTCAGACACGGATCTTTCCTTAAGACATGTATCTATAGATATATACAGATATATTTAACCTGTATTTTTCTTGTCACTTACACAGATAAAAAATGATAGCTTAGATCATCCCAGTTAAAAATAATCTCCCCTGAAACAGTAATTTTACACCCAAGAGTTATGGTATGACTGCTTCTGTTTAAGTCTCATTAAGGATCTGAAGAAAACTCTCCTTTGCATTAACAAAATAAAGCTAGTATTAGTTTAGACAAAGCCTGAAAGGCATAGAAAAGGTACTAAACAGATCAGATAATGAAACAGTAAGTTTTTATTTGGGAAAATGTGTAGCAATGACTTGATTTCCCTGACAAGTAAACCCTCATACAAATATTCCTTAGGAAAATATTGCTTGGTAAAAACAGCAGTTATCAATTGTGAACACAGATTTCACTTAACAAATGTCAGGGAAGGAACTTGAATCCACTCTTTAGGATTTCAGAAGCAATGGCTAAGATGTGGTTAACAGGCTGATTTGAGTGTGGTTCAGAGGATCTCATTAATGAAATTCATTAAACACAAAGGAGCAAAGGAAAAGCTATCTATAATTTGGTGGGAGTAGATCAGGAAGAGTTGTTAGAGTTTCCAAAGTCCTTTCCACTGGCTGCTTATGGCCTCTGAAGCCTTTAGCATCCCCTGAAATAAGAGTTCAAAGAATCACAGAATGTTTTGGGTGGGAAGGGACCTTTCAAGCTCATCTAGTCCAACCACCCGGCAGTAATCAGGAATATCTGCAACTAGAGCAAGTTGCTCAGAGCCCCATTCAACCAGACCTTGAATGTTTACAGGGATGGGGTATCTGGTTAATTTTACAGTGTAGCCTTTAATAGCTCACCCATAAAACATCCCTCCATGACAAAAACTTTGGAAACCTCTATTTAAGACAGTGAAATATGTGCAGCTTCATCAAGACATAGATGAGGAGTAACAATGAAATGCAAAATGCACACAGAGAAAAAAATAAATAAAAAAGAAATTAATTATTTAGACTGGCACAAGGAAGGATACCTAAGTGGCAGTAACATTAAAGCAAACCTGCGACCACTTCTGCTAAGCATCAGGAAGAGCAGACAGACAAAAAACCTCCCTGGCTTTTTGAGTATTGCTCAAGAGAGATGGTGAAAGCCACATCAGCCTGAGAAATGTTACCAGAGACAGATCAGGTAATGCATTATAGGAAGTAATTCTGCACTGTGAGGGGGAGGATTGATTTCAGCTAAACAGGACGTATGAAAACCCAGAAATATCTGGGCACCTGTACGGCAGCTGGAGACTAAATGTGGTTCAGCAGGAGAAGATGGTTGCTCTCAGGATGGGTCTCCAGTCTACCTCATTAGAGAGCATTAATGGCAATCACATAAGCAGATAGAGATCATTCTTTCACCACAATTCTCATTCTGCTTTGGGTTTTGCCTCAGATTTGACACACACAGCATGTATCTTTGCTCCATTGCACCTTACTGAAACTTGCATTTCAGTTTGAGGTAAAAAATTCCAGTTTCTAAGAAAACCCCAAGTCTTGAGGAAAAAAAAAAAAACCCTCGTGAAGTTAACTCTAGATTTGGGCACATCCTGCCCCATGGCATTTGCTGTGACTCTACCTGCACACCAGTCTGGTGCCTTGTCCCTTCTCAAGGGGATGATTTCGCAGAGGAAATTCAGACCTCCAATTATGAGTTTGTGCCCCATTGTCTTGTGGGGACAGCAGATGAATTTTTGAAACCTAGCAGATGCCCCATGAAAGAGAGACAAAAAAACCCACAAACCATTAAAACCTAAGCTGATTGCTTACCTAGCCAGAAGCAGCCAGTAGGGATCAAGTGAGCGATGAGTTTAAGGAAGGATTTGGGACAAAAACCATCACAAGGACGACTTCACCATCTCTTTGCTTACCCCCAGTGCACATCTAGTTATCTCAGCTTATCTTCAGAAGATTTAGTCTTCTTCTCTAGAAAGCTAAATATTTGCAATATGGTTTCTACACACTATACGCTCGTGTTTTCCCATTGCTGCAGAACAGACCCACCTAGTTTTGAACACTCATTTAATTATCATCCCCTTCTGTACAGTGCAGCACTTAAGAGGCTTGAGATTCAGTCAGTGAAGCAGAGCGCGATGCGTCCGCCAGGAGCAATATATCCCGAAATGCAGCTCCCGGAACGGGGCTGCCAGCTGCTTTTTGTTTCGGGACTGCTGTGAGCCACTGGAAATTTCCAGCTGGTGTTTGGGGAAAGGCCGCTCACCTCCCCCCCTCCTCGACGCCGGCGCAGGGGACAAGGGTGACGAGCTCCAGGAGGGGACTCAAATTCCCAGCAGGCGTGTGGCAGGAACCAGCGGCTCACCCACCCTTCCCTTCTCGAGGTGCTGCGAGATTGGCGCTGATCTGCCGGTGCCTGCCAGATGGACACGCTGACTGTCCACCTTTGGAAAGCAGCTGCTTAGCCGCCAGTTATTTAGATGTATTTATATTTAATTTTCTAATTGTGCTTCGTCAGACACAGGAAAGCCTCTCTACCAGCGGGGCAAACGAACAACAGTAAAAGCATGAATGGGAGTTTCGCAGCATCCCTGTTCAATTGTGGGTGCAATGCTGTGTGTTCCTGCCTTCCCAGCCCTGTACCCCGGTGCCCCTGAGCATCTCCTGGGCTGCTTGCCTAGGGATGCAGATGAATGCAGAAGGCTGAACATGCAGCTCTCTGCAGACACTAAATTTAAGCCATTTAGAGAATTTAAGCCATAAAGAGAAGGGGGTAGAGAGACAGGGGAAGGAAAACAGAGCTGGTGGTCAGTTAGCAAGAGGAAGGAGCAATATAAAACAAAGGTCGGGTTCCTTCAGAGAGAAGAGGAAAGAAAGCAGCAGTGCACAGCAGGGAGTAGGAGAACGAAATGAAGGTTAACTGCTACTGAAGGAGAACGGCAGAAGACAAGATGGAGGGGGAGGAGTGCAGAGCCAGAGGGAGGCAGCTGCAGTTAGGTTTGGAGAATAAAAATCAAAGTGCTGTGGTGCTTGGGGGTCTCCTGGCATGACCTCTATCACCTGTGGGCTCAGGGGATGCTGTTTGGGCAATGCAGACTGCCAGGAGGGAGTCTCTTTGGGGTCTCATGGCAGTGGGAGCATCACTTTTCCTTCCAAACACCTGACGTAACCCTTTGTACAGTCCCATATATCAATATAATGCCAGACTCAGCAGAGGTTTTCACTGATTTCTAATGTCCTGTCCGAACATCCACATAAGTATCTCCTGGCACCCTTGGAGTATCTTCCAGATACTATTTTCTTCCTCGACCACTTTATCTGCACACGTGGTAGGCCACCACCTGCATACTGCTTGATGCACACACGGAGTGGCTCAACCATCCAGCTTTTACCCCATCTCCCACTGTCACCGTCACTTCCAGGATCCCCCTGCAATTAGAGGGAGGCGAATTGCCAGCACGGATGCAGCTTTACGCTCCCCAGAACCACTCTGGAATAACACCAACGAGGTAGGTGCCTTCGGGAATTAGACCTTTATCAGGGTAAAGCCCACGCACATTGCACGGCCGGCCCCATGCCGCGGTCCGGGGCTGGCTGCAGATCGTCTGGACTCAGAGCCAGCCCCGGGAGTGAGCGTACGGGGCTTGGATTTGCTAAAACTGCTGTAAACCCTTTAATTTCGGAGGGGTTTCACTGCAAGCCGGAGGGGGGAGGGGGGCATGCAAAGTTTGCAGAGTGGCGCCGAGTCCTACCCTGTTAAGGGGAACCATAGGTACGGCTCCTTCCTGCATAGCCAGGCATTCATGCCATAAAATTAGCTGAAAATAATAAAAAAAATAAACCCGTATCGTCCCAGAATGGAGGATCATTCGTTTTTCCCGCATCTCACAGCGCTTCTCCGCGGAGCAGTAACGCAGCTCCCACGGCACCGCTCCCCTCTCCCTCCCCGTGCCTCAGTTTCCCCACCTCGACTGGGATCCTATGGGGTGATCCTGGGCCTCCCCATGCCCCCCAGATGGGCGGATCCCCCGTCCCACACCAGCCCAGCCGCGGTACCCACCTGCCCCCCCTCCAGCCGCCGTGCCCCGTCGCTCTCCGGGCGCCGCGGGAGGCGGAGGCGGTGGCGGCGGGAGGAGGAAGCGGGGGGAGCGGCGAGACTCGGCCCGGCCCGGCCGCGCTGGGATTTGTAGTTCGCCACCGCCCTCGGCCCTGCCCCGCTGTTGCCCGCAGGACTGCGGCTCGCAACCGGCCACTCCGCAGCCTCACGGGGCCCGGCTCCGGCGGGAGGTAACGCGGGGAAGGTGCGGAGGAAGCGGAGCGTGTACGAGAGGGGGTCAGTTAGGGGTCGGGGTGATCGGAGGGAGGGATGCTGGGGGAAAAGGTGATGGGGAACGGATGCAGGAGGGTGGACTGGGATCGGGGTGCTGCGGGAACAGGGTGCAGGAGGGGTGTTCGGGGTGAGGGATGCGGGAGGGGTGCTCAGAGAAAGGGATGCGGGAAAGGTGCTTAGGGGTCAGGCTGTTCGAAGAGAGGGATGCTCAGGAGTCGGGATGCAGAAAGGAAGTCTCGGGAAAAGAAGTGCAGAAGGGATGCTCAAAGGGAGGAAAGCTCGGGAGAAGTGATGCAGGAGGTGTAGTCGAGAGAAGTGGTGAAGGAGGGGTGATCCAGGTGAGGAATGCTCAGGCGAAGGGATGTAGAAGGGGAGCTGGGTGTCAGGCTGGTCGGAGAGAGGGATGCTCAGGAGTCGGAATGCAAATGGGAAGTCTCAGAGAAGGGGGTGCAGGAGGGATTCTCAAAGGGAGGGAT
This sequence comes from Corythornis vintsioides, assembly GCA_025447755.1. Classification (NCBI taxonomy): domain Eukaryota; kingdom Metazoa; phylum Chordata; class Aves; order Coraciiformes; family Alcedinidae; genus Corythornis; species Corythornis vintsioides. The sequence goes on along the minus strand of JAOEGS010006024.1, from coordinate 2,639 downwards.
GCTCAGGAGAAGTGATATAGGAGAGATGCTCGAGGGTCGGGATGCTAGAGAAATGCTTGGAAGAAGGGGTGCAGGATGGATGCTCAGAGGGAGGAATGCTCGGCAGTTGGGATGCAGGAGATTGTTCAGGGGTTCGGATGCAGGAAGGGGTAGTTGGGGGTCGGGATGCAGATAGAGTTGTCAGGAACTGGAATGCTCAGAGAGAGAGATGCACGGGGGAAGGAGTGAAGGAAGGATGCTTGGGAGGGATAGTCGGACAGATACTCGGGGTTTGGAGGGAGGTATGAAGGAGAGATGGTTGGAGGAGGGGCTGCTTGGAGGGTGGAAATGCAGGAAGGGTGCTCAAAGGAGGTATGCTTGGAGGGAGAGGTTCTGGAAGGAGGTCCAGTCTTCAGGATTCTCAACAGATGCTCAGAGAGAGGGATTCTGTCAGGATGCAGGAGGGAACCCTGGAGGAGGGCTGCTTGAGGATCTGGATGTTTGCAGGTTAGGCTACAGGAGGATGCTTGAAGGGAGCAACATTGGCAAATGGGTGTGTGCACCAGTGCCTGCAGAGCTTTGCAAACCTGTTTATGACACAGAATCTTGGTATGAGAAACTAGTTCAGGTGTTCCCCACGGAAACTGACCAGGGAAGAGACAACCAGGGTTGTTCTCATCTCATAGGGAGCCAAAAGACCCTAAAAGTGAGGGTCAAATTCAGAGCAGTCCAGAACCAAAGCCCTGTCATGTTAAATCTACACTGGTTTGGACTTTGCAGATGTTGTTGAAAGATAAAGGCAGACATTGGAATATTTTAAGTTTCTGTGAGGTTTTCAAAATGCTTTGGGAATCAGCTATATCCTGCTGTGTATGTACCATGGGACTCACAACAGAGGCATTCCAACTGCATGCCATACCTCAGGCTGGAAGGATGGGGCAAGAGACTGAGCTTTCACCTGGGGAGGGAGTATGAAATGCCTTGGACATCTTTGTGATGTAGTCTGTAAAGTTTGCCATGGTCTTGCTTCACCTTCCTGGTTTTGGGTTTGGCTGCTGCAAAACCAAATATCTTGGAGGCTGGAGGCAAACTGAGGTCTCAAATCAGTGTCACCTCCCATTTTATCCTGAAGACACAACAAAAAAATAGGAAATATCTCTATGACCAAGCAGTAAGGCAGTGTTTGATGAATCCTAGCTAGCACTGTGTGTGTTGGCCCTTGGTATGGTGTGCTTTGGTGAATAGGATGTGGTTTCTCCTTGGCTTATATCCAAGGGTTTAATTTCTATACACAAATAAAAGCAGACAGAAATCTGAAGAGGGATGTTAATGCTATAAATACCTCCAAGAAAACAACCATATTTCTGGAGTAGATGTACATTCTCCAGGGATGATAATAGAAAGGACATTGGTCTGAAGGTCAGTGCATGATGCAGGTGCTCCTAGAATAAAGCTCTAGGATAGCACAGCCCTGGATGAGAGCTCTGGTTGAGGAGGAGAGCCAAAGGCTTTTGTGGTAGGAAAAGGGAGATATATTCATCTGAGGGATGTGAGGAGGAGTGACTGTCCTGGGAAAAAATTATCCAGTGTAGGCAGGACAAAGCTTTTGGGAATGCAATGTCAATTTTATTCAGAAAATTAAAAAGCTAACTGGGATGTGTTACTTTTGTCTGTGGTTGGTGCTGGGTTTAGCTATAGAACCAGAGGTTCATCACTGTTGGTCTAGAGGTTAGAGCAAAGTCCTGCTGTATGTGCCTTTCTCTGCTGCTGGTTTTCAAGGCAACAGGAGAGAGGAATTTAATTCCTTGTCTTGCTTTCTGCATCCATACCAGGATGGCTGATAATGTGCTCTGGTTTTGAGATGCTTTATTCAGAAAGGATACCAATAGGTATTAGAGGTGTGCATATGTAGCTGTTGACTGGAGGGGAGGAATGGAGCTGCAGGAAGTCTGGGGAAAGAGGGTGAAATGAAGCCTTTGGCTTTTTTTGGTGTTATTGTGCTGAGTGTTTTGACATTCAGCCAAATCTTTTTTTTTAATTTTTTTTTTTTTATTTGAGTGCCTACCAGCAGAAAACATGGAGAAAGAGAAGAGGCTGGGGGATCTCTGTGTACCAAAGGGATCAAAGAAACAGCACTGGATAAATAAGAGAGCAGGTTAGCTAAGATAGCTGGGTCCACGTAAGGCAGCCAGCCCAGCACTCTTGTGCATGAATTGAGGCCGTGGAGGTGGCTGATAGAATTTGTTGGTGTGGTCATCATATTTACAGTGTTTTAGATGAAAAAGGAATGATGAAATACATGATACTTTAGAAGAAAGGCAAAGGGTCTGCAGTGGTCTATGGATCTAAAGCATCAAAATATTTTAGTAAAGGTAGGGACTACTGTATGGTAAATTTAGTCTAATTGCAAATAGAATCATGGACTTACAGAATGGTTTGGGTTGGAAGGGACAATTAAAGGTCATCTAGTCCACTCCCCCTTCAGTAAGCAGGGACATCTGCAACTAGAGCAGGTTCACAGATTCACAGATTCACAGAATGTTAGGGGTTGGAAGGGACCTAGAAGATCATCTAGTCCAGCCTCCCTGCCTGAGCAGGATCACCTAGACCAAGTCACCCAGGAACAGATCCAGGCGGGTCTGAAGTGTCTCCAGAGATGG
>JAOEGS010006023.1:26474-44857 GCA_025447755.1 Corythornis vintsioides | reverse complement strand
TTAATATATTTTATTAATAATATTTTTATGTAATGCACATATATATATATGCATATGTACATAAACTCCCTTACTGTTTCTACCTGGGAGGGAAGTACAGTACATATGGAACAGCCTGGCCCAGTGTGCTGCCCGCACAAGTCCCCAGAGCCTCAGATGTCTGTCCTTAAGAGATGAACAAGAGACCTGTCAGTCTCACTTCTCTCTTGGCTTGAGTCATTGTCACAGTCAAACACTGACTTACAGATATACCACTTCATCTACAATGCTCTGTTAATCAGTTTATTTGCACCTGTTAATCCAGTGCTGGTGCTGCTGGTTTTTTTACACAAGGGACAAACTGCTGTGTCAGTTTTCACTTGGGTTTTTCTACCTCAATTTTGTTCTCAACAGCAGCTCAATGTTTGCCAGCAAGAACCTCTTCCAGAGTGCTTATCTGATCCTGTTCTTCACCAAGCTGAAACCACAGAGCATGACAGTGCGGTACCCAATCCTCTCTGAAGTAACTGCTTTGGTTTTTTTTTAAATCTCTTCAGTGTATTCAGATGTTCCTGAGCTCAGCTGCTCTGCAGAGCACTTCCCTGAACTCACCAGACCCTTCAGTTCAAACAAAACTCCTCATGTTTGGATGGCTACTCACATGAGTCTGAAGTCTAAACGTTTTGGACCATAAGGCTTTAAGTGTCCAATACTTTCTAACTTCAAGGAAAGCCCAAAGCTCCATCAGTTCTGCCCTTAAAGCCACAGGATTATCCCAATTCAATTATATCAAATCCCAAAACACCCACACATTCTTGGTACTCTTGATCTTACCAGTGAGAGCCCAGCTACTGAACTCTCAACATTCAGAGAGGCAAACTGGTAATTTTTTCCTCCAAATAAAAGGAAAAAATCCAGTGTTCATCTGGTGCTAGTCAAACAAGCATCAATAACAAAGCTACTCAAGTTTAAACAGATGATTCTAAGAACCAACTGTGATAAACCAGTGTAGAGCTATCAGTGATAAATCTCATCTCACCTCTAGAGGCTATCAGACAACACAGGGGGACTCTGAATTCACCCCAAAAAGGCCACCACACTCCTCCAAGCAACTGACACACACACACCACCTCAAGGCAGAAGCACAAAATAAAGACCTCCAGTTTACTCCACAGAGACGTGAGCTTAAAATAGACACAATCTCTGCCCTGCTCTTTCCTTCAACTCTTAACTTGCAAGTATTTTAGTTGTGACAATGTTTATCCCATAATATTCACTGACTGCCAAACGGATTTAAAAAAAAAAAAAAAGAAGAAAACAAGAAGAATGAAACATTAGTGGATATTTTTAGTCTTTTTAAGTCAGTTTCATGACTACACGTCAAACACAAACCTAAACTTTTTGGCTCCAAAGCAAGCCTATAATTAGAAACCTCATTTGTTCTGATAGTCAGGAGAGCCATTTTCCCTAGGGAATGTTACTGAAAGAAAACCCAGGAAGAGTTGTAATGGCCAAACAATGTGAAACTTTTATTAATAACGGATACTGGTAACACAAAGCCATTCTAACTAGACTTGAGCAGTTACAAATTGCATTTCACCCCTAGAAACTGTTCTCAAATAAAGTGTCTTTTTTTTCCCCCTCTCTCAATGAAATGCCTCAACCCACCATGCAAATTCACATGGAAAAAAGCTAAAAAAAAACAAGGCCTTCTTGACCCAGAAGTTTATCTGCTTCTTCCACACTTACACCAGGCTCAACCATTAAGAAGCCAAAATTTCTACACCCTCCCCTTCCAATGTGGAAGGGGAGAGAACTGGTTACCTTGGCAGGACTAGCTGGGGCTGAGACTTTCACTTCTGCTGTCTGCCTCTCCCCCCTTTATACCTCCTCTGCTCTTGTAGATCCGCTTTCCATTTCCAGCTCTTTTTTACCAGTTTCCTTTCCCACCCCCATCACCACACCTGCAAATTCCACTGACGGGCAGAAAAGGAGGCCACAAAAACAATGTCATGGCAGGGGGCACCGGGTGCAGGGGAAGGAACTAAGACAGCAGATCTTAAAGCTGTGAAGACTGAGACCAGTAAGGGGAAGAGAGAAACCAGGCTGCAGACAGGGACAGAGCGGTGTTGACAGCGAGGGAAGAAGAGTTCTCAGGCGCGGGAGGAAAACATGCATTTCTGGAAACTGCCAACAGAAGCAACTGGCATTTTTCTTGCAAGCACTTTTAGAGAGCCAGAAAAGCAGAGCAGAAACCCATGGTTTGTTCTGGTTTTTGTTTTCAAGAGAAGAGCAGCATCCAAGCATCAAGCTTTCCGTCTCCAAGCTGTTTTGCACCAGACGTCAAGCAAAGTGCTCTTGCATTTTGTATGCAAACTACTGAAGACTCAGAAGGTGAATACAAGCTGCAGGATTCACCCTCTTCTCACTGCTGGGATACATGATCCTCACAGCACTGCCAGCTTCTGAAGCAGTTGTTTCCCAAAGCCCAGAGGTGCCCTCTCTCACAGATCCCTACGGGCAGAGAGCCAGCCAGAGAGATCTTGCCCATAGGCTCTTCTAACCCTACCACAGAGTGGGCAGAACCAAGCACAGGGATGTCCCCCGGTGTTTGCAGGGATTATAATGGAAGACAGGAGCTTAGCAAGGCTGAGCACTAACCCAGACACCAGCCACAAGACTTGAAAATCCACTGTTCTCAGAAAGCAGCATTGGGAGGATTTAGCTCAGCTCTGTTCCAAGCAGGAGAGTTCAGGGAACCAACACGTGGAGGGGAAGCACAGAAAGCATCCGGAGGAAGATGAGCACCCCTCCAACATATGGCAGGGTTGAAGGAACAGGCATGACTGTTTTCACTTTTCCTGAAAGAATAGGGGGGTGGGCAAGAGGAAAGAAGGAGAGACAGAGGTCAGCTTCACTAAAGTTTGCAAAACGTCTCATTTTGTTATTTTCTCGACAGGGAATGGAGAGTTTCCAAAGGCTTGATCCCACAGAAGCACAGGGCTGATCTTGCAAAAGCCTGTGCATGGGGATAACTTCACCTCACATGAGCAGTCACACAGGCAGGACAAAAATATTGACAGTTCCTCCTTTTTCATGTATTGTATCAGTCATTGCAAACATAAAACAGAGCCACATGGAGTTTAATTTAGCCCCCAACACTTGTATTTTACAACAGCCACAGAAGATTCTTAAAGAAAGTTAAACTTCCATGAACAACACAGCATAAAGCAGCCTGAATTATAGGCACATTACCCTCATATTGAAGTATTTTTTGCTGAAGAAATCTTTGGGGCCACTGCTTGCCCCCAGAACATCATGCTGCCTGTCATACTTTGTAATGGGTTTTATGCTTCAGTTTTTGAGAAGGAGGAGAGAGGAACAGACAAACCTTGAACCTCGCTGCAGCAGATGAGCCACCTTAGACAAAGCTCAAAGGTACTATTACCACAAGGTTTTTCACCAGGAATGGTATCAAACCATGAATCCTCTCCTAGCTGCAGTAAGTAAGCAAGCCCATCCCTGCCCCATTAAAGGGAAGGAAAAAAATCACCCTTCACTTCCTTTTAAACTTTTTTTTTTTTGCCTTTGGAAATCCATATAAAACCAGTCCAAATACGACTATCAACTGGGTTTTTACCCAGCAGCAAGCCAAGCATTCTAGCCCATTTCTTCCCTGCATGAAAGGGGACAGAGGGAGTTAAGAGATGGGGATAAAAATAATTGCCAGCACTTAAGTCTTCTACAAGGAAAAAAACCCAAGCAAAACAAAACACACACCAAAAGAAAAACCCCAAATAAACCTGAACAAATAGAAAACCAACCCACACTGCAAAACTTAGTGTCTGTGTAGTTGAGAAAGGCACAGAAACAATAACTAACAGCTCCTCTCTTTTTTCTTTGCTCAAGGGGACATAGTATGCATTTTTTCACTAAACCTCAAATACAAACCAAAAGTAACATCCTCATCCTTACAAAGAGCCTTATTATGATTGTTATTGCTGGAAGGGGAAACTCACTCTTACTGGCCCCATGACTGTTGAAATCTACATTCAGCATTGTTTGGAGATTCTTTTTTTTATACTTTATAACTACTCAGCAGCTCAGTGCAACTGGTAATAACTTTATGGCTAGAATCATTTAGCTGAGGATTTCTGATGCTGCAAAGTCAGCAATACAGATGAATTTGTTCCTACTCAAACATGTACCCTGCAGCACCTCACTGCAGTATTCTTTTGGGAAACACTGCTAGAGCACAGTATCAACTTCTAGGGGTTGGGTGTGGTGTTTTTACCATCCTCCCTCGCTTGGAAATGTCAGCATCCCATATAGCCAGCTACATGTTTGCACAATTCACTACTTACACAACTAGCATTTAGTCAGACACCTCACACAACAGCGTTATGAAGACCAGGGGTGGTTTTAGGATCTGAATCAAGAGCTGGGACTTCTCACACCTCACGACACAGCATCTAGGTACCTGTTCCCACAGTACAGTCACACCACAGTTCTCTGAAACAGCCAGGTGGCAGCCAATGCCAGCCAAATAGGTTAGCAGATGACGTTCAAAAAGGACTTGCCAACTTCCAGAGTGCCTTAGGTTAGTAGCAGGCTGAAACTCAAGATGGATGAGAAAAAGGTGACCCCTGAGAAGGGCTGCACCGAGAAGCACCCTGGGGAAGCAGCTGTGATCTGATAAAAAAAGCTGGTGCCAGTCTATTTGCACAAGGTGCCAGAGCTCAGGTGTAGGGAGAGGGTGTGCCCAGGCTCCCTGCCAAAGTCTGCTAAAGGAAGGTGAAGCTCAAGAAAGCTCTGTGCACTTCCTTGAACAGGAGCAAGAGTTTCCCGAGGGGCAGTTAGAGGGCTTAAGTTTTAAGGAAATCACAAACGGGGCATAACCTCAGAGAGACAGAAACCAACATGGACTAGAGGGAAGGCTGAAGGGCAACGAACCAACGACAGGGTCTCCACAAGCCCCACGGCAACTAAACAATCGAGCTTTGACAAGCGAGTTTATAACTAGGTCTCCATAGCAGCAGTGATATCAACACCAAAGTCCAACAGGGGGGAAAAAAAACCCCACAAAACGTGTGTACAAAGTGATAGTAAAAATAGCAAAGCCACAGATGCTGGTGGGCCCAGGGGAAGAAGAGCTGGCCTAACAAGACTGGCTCGCCAGCTTCTAGTCCAAAGACACAAACCACCTTCTAGGACAGGATCCTGTACTTGGGGAAGGGAAAAATGAGAAGGGGCTGGACTGCTTGGCTTGAAGAAACGTGATGTTTACCCTATATGGTTTAACGGCTGCCCTGGACCTGACAGGGACTGTCCCGTTCTGTATCTCTGATGGGACTTCTGCTCCTAGGAGAGAGGGGCTGTTTTTTGCCACGGCAAAGCTTCCCCGGCACATCGACCCTTGTTACTCTGCAGGTCGTCTCTACGGAAAGTTCAACGCTGATCGCAAAAAGGGCTGTTTGGGGTGTGTGTGTGTGTGTTTCTTTGCTTTGTTTTTAATCAGTCCTTCACTTCAAAGCCCACTTGCAGTTCATTTCCTGAGCTCGAACGCTTAAACCGAGACACTTAAAACACTTCTGAGGGCTTTTCTCTGCCAACCGAACAGCTGAAGAGGCTGTCAGTCACCTCTGAAAAAGCTCCGGGAGGAGTGAAGAGGCAGACCCCGCGTATCCCCGGGGAGAGCTGCCAACAGAGCCGATAGCACGGTTATCACCGGTTACTCACCACAGAAACATGTGATTTTTGATCACATCCCCAGCCCGCCGGACTCCGGAGGCTCAGACTCACAGTCTGGCTGCCTCCGGGCCGGTTTCCCAGCCGTGCACCCCGGCGGGCTCTCTCTCAAGAGAGACCCACGGACCGGGCAGGGATCGCGCACGAAGCCCGGGGAGAGGAGGAAGCGCTTCCCCGCTGCCTCCTCCCCGCTCCGGCCCGGGAGGCTCCTACGGGTCCTTCCCCGTGGGGGAGGGGGTGGCGGACACGTGGAGGCCGAGGCCGGAGTGAAGCAGTCGGCCCGGCACAGCCCAGCCCGGCCCGACCCGGCGGCAGCCGCCCCGCGGGGCGAGCCCGGCTCTCCACACGGCGCACGGCACTTACTTGCGAGGCGGTCCGGGTCTTGCCCGGCGGCCTCCTGAAGAAGGAGGTGCGGGCGGTGAAGAAGAACTCCTCGGACTCCTCCTCCTCCAGGCTGCTGTAGCCGCTGCTCATTGCTGCTGGTCCAGGTCATCGGCGGCGGCAGCTGCTAATGGTGGTAGTGCTGCTGGGGCCGGGCGGCGGAGATCGCCGTCCCGGCCGCCGCATGGAGCCCCGCCGCTTGCCGCTCCTCTCCCGCGGCTCAGGAGGAGGAGCTGCTGCTCCGGCGGCTCCGCTCCCGCCCTCCGCTCCCTTCCTGCCGCACAAGTTTCCGCGGGCAGAGCCGCTCCGAGCCCAGCCAGGCGGCGACGCCCCTCCCGCCCCGAGGGACGCCCGCCCCGGGCAGCAGGTGAGGGGGCGGGGGCCGAGCGCTTCCCGCCCCACGGGCTCCCAAACACCGTCCCGCAGCGAGAGCCGAGGTGCCGCCGGGCGCGGCCAGCCCAGCAACCGGGGTGCCAGGGTCCGACCGCGGCGGGGCGGCGATGGGGGCAGGCGGGAGATCAAAGCAGGGGCGTAGGCTGGAGTTTCGTGCCCTCCTCCCAGCCTTGCGCACACCCGTCCTCAGTCCCTGCGAGCAACAAGGCAGACGAGGGGGCTTTGCCGAAGAAAAGTTCCCAGGCTTCTCCCTAATAATGTCCCGATTCCAACTTTCCTATGCGCCTGCACGAACAAAGTTATTTAAAAAAAAAAAAAAAAAAGTGGCAAAATAATGTCAAGCCTCTCCTGTATTGTTCAATAAAACTAAAGATTACTATCTTTGAGTTTATGCTTTGCAACCCCTAGCAGACCAAAATGTGCTGAGCAGTAACAACTTGGGACTCCCGCAGCTGCTATGGGAGGATTGGCCCCGGCCTCTTCTCGAACCATCATGCCCACGGATTATTAAGTCAATGGAATTCATCGCCCCGGGATGTAGCAAGGAGAGAGGTTTATGAAAACGCGGCAGAGATTAGATACGTGTACAGATAGCAAGAACATCCAGAGCTGCAACTGGAAAGCATATTTAAAAGCACAGAAGTTGTGATAAGGAGAAGGGCGTACAGCAAGCTTGTCATTAATGGGGGAAATGACAGACAATGCCTGAAGGTCAAGTCACTCCATAATTACCTGTTGCAGAGTTTCTCACGTCTTCCCTTAATTTATATAGGGCTGGTCACTGTCACAGACAGGATACTGGGTTTAAGGTACAGCTTCCTAAGGCTATGCAACTGCCCAAAAAAAGCAGGCTTGCCTTTCCTGTGTGCCCTCAGCTGTCTCTCCATGCCAGGGTACTGGTCCCACGGGGGGAAGTGAGTCACATCAGCCACTTGCCACAGGAGCAAAGCCCCGGGGACAGGGCCGTGGGGATCAGGAAGGAGGACAAGCTACACCTTTCACAACCTTAGATTAAACTGATGTGAAGTTGCATGGTTACTAAACCACAGTCCAAAACAATGCACCAGTTCCCATGGTCTCAGTACTTGGCCACAGAAGCAACTGGGACACCATCAGCTGACACCTCCTTTCCCTCTTCCCCATTCCCATCTTGCTGGTCCCTCACAAATTCCTCACCTGTTATGTGCGGCCATTCCTATTCCCCACCCAAGTGGGGACTGGGTCTGTTTATGCCAGTTAGGTCCTCTTCCCACACCAGCATACCACACATCTTGATAGACCCACCTCAACACCAGCAAAATAACTCACACTAAAACCAGTTGCTCAGTTCACAAGGTGTTAAATCTTTCCCATTAACTCTGATTCTCTCAGATTTTTGTATGGAGTTTGGCATCTGGCAGTTTAGGTTGCATCACTTTTTAAAACAAATAATTGAGTCTAACAGCATAGATGCAAATGTGTCAAATCTTGAGCCTACCTGCTGGCACTGAAAAGTAATCAAGACAGCTTTAAGTTAAATGCCAAGTTGCTTAAATTCAACTAAAATGTCTAAATCAAGCATTTTAATATAAAGACTTTGTGTCACCTGGCTCACCAAGATCAGTCCCATACAAAAACAAAGTCCCCCTCAAAGATCTGCTGACCCCTGAACCTGCTTAAGACCCAGTAACCTCAGTTGACAAAGCTTTTGGATAAAACATCCCTGACCATGACCACGTTTAAGGTGAAGGATTTTAAGTGACTCCAAAACGGGATTTGTGTTTTCAGACTTGCAGGGGTGTTTTTAAACACTATCCACTGGCACACTCGATGGACTCCTCAGCAACAAACGGTGCTGTGTGCATAGCTCTTTGCCTGGTGATAGCCTCAAACCTGACAGCACATAGGTGGCCCATTGAGCTGGCAAAGAGGGTCAAGGAAACAAGAAGCTGCTGCAAGGGAGTCCATCTGTGCCAGATCAGTTGCAAATCCTGGGCTCGAGTTCACACGCTCTCTGGCACCAGGCACAGCATTCACCTTGTCTGTGAAGCACCATTTATATTGATAACACTGAAAGATTTACAGTATCGTTTTCTTCTGCTGCAACAAAGAATGATGGAGAAAATATGTCTAGAGTGCACTCCTCTGTTCTTAAGCCCACTGATTTTGAGAGTGATTTTTTTCTTTGCTTTTTAATTTTTAATTTGATAGTGATTTTTTTATATTTCAGACATGAACAGTTCACATGAAGGTACAAACAGTTATGATCCCTTTCAATTTTCATTTGCTTAATGCTTGCAAATAACATATCCACATCCTATCAAGTATTTTGCAAGGCTGATACTTAAAAATTAACTGGTACCTCTGTGGATTTCACTGTTCCCAGGGTACTCTCTGTTCATATTTTTAAGGTCTCTGACCCCAGACAAGTACTTTTCCACCTTCTCAAATTGACTTTTTGAACCTAGCTAAGATTCATCCAAGGCTCTTTGTTTAGTGCTGCATTTAAACCTCTACACCACCATCCTTGCATTATTTTTGGTTCTCTCTGGCAGGTCTTTTAAACAGTCAACAAGAAGAAAAAAAACAAAACAAAACAAACAAATCAAACCAAAACACTGCAAAATGAAACCAGCCAGCCATGTCTCAAGATAAAGTTAATAACAAGCTTTCTGAAAGTATACTTGTTCTTAAGGAGAATTACTGAAGCATTAGGTAAAAATAATGAAGTTAAAAGCCAAGGAATGTGGCACAGGAGAGAGATTTAAAACATAGAGGAGCATTCTGATCCTCTCAATGAGTCCTTCCAAAAAATAATTAAATCCAGGGATAAATTAAGCTGGCAATCAGCTGTCATAAGATCACACAGGCAACTGGTGAGAAGGGGGAGATGCTCTTTCTAAAAATATTAATAATTAAGCTCAAGTAGCAAGTACTGTTACAAATGCACCTGAGAGGAAAAGGAGAATGAACTCTTTTTTTGGTTGTTTTTATTAAATATTGATGATGCAGATAAAAATTCAGAATATTTTTGAACTCCATCCCATTCAAGGCAGTTAAAAGTGGTTACTCAAGTAACACAACCAAAAATAGTAATGGGCACAATCTGTGTTCCAAAGCAAGAGTCTCATGAATAAAATATTAATAAAGAGTAATCACAGGCAGATAACCCCCATGATAAACAGTTTTTTGTTATGTAGGGGGAAAAACAATATTTAAAATCACTGTTAGATTCCAGGATAAAACACTTTAAATCCCTTTGTGGTTTTGAAGAGCCAGTTCAGGGATATGAAACATCATGCAAAGCTTTCAGAAGAGTGGAAATGAAAGCTTGACTTAATGGCAAAAGAGGTGTGAATCATTGAGGAGTCTGGCAAAGACCAGGACTTTCAACCACCATCACAGAAATAACCCTGGGAGGCAGATGTCCAACTGCATCCTGCATCACACGGTCCTGCAGCTACAGTGTCTTATTTGTGGAAAAATACCACTCTATTCACAATACCACGAGGAAGGTTGGTTGACAAGGGGGTAGCTCAGTAAATTCATCCTACCTGAAGAACTAAGGATAGTGGTCCTAACAGACTTTCAGCTAACATTATGTTAGGTAGCATAACACCTCCCCTAGAAGCCATCCCTTCAAGAGTTTCAGCTGTTTATTGAGGTAGAAAATTATCTTAACATCCCATTTTAAATCCTTAGCTTTGCCCCTTTGCTTTTTAGCACAAGAAAGAGAGGGAGCAAGGCCCATTCCTATGTTTTACAGCAACGTTTTGGGTTTTTGAGGACTCTTTTTGTTCCCCCCCCTTTCTTCTGCTTTCAGACTAAACAAAGGGACAACTGATAAAATATCCTATAGAGTTTACATTAACTCCATCAAGCAACTGCACGTTGTTTACATGTTTCTAAAACATCCTCTCAGCTCTCTCACTTAGAAACTGGGAGGACTTAATAAAATCAGAAAACTACTAAACATTCACCCAGCCAGCAACACTGCTTTGAGCCCTGGGACCAAGGCACTTAATCCTGCACACAAGCCTTGGTCTTTCCCAAAAATAAGTTGCAGAGGAAAAGAAGAGTTTGTAACAGACTGTCCCTTTAAAATCAGAATAAATTGTTCAGAAATCACGTGGGGTTAGATTTTTTTTCTACAGTCCAGTGGCAATTTCAAATGATCAAAGCAAAGCAACGAAGCTGAAATACAACCAACACACAACATCCACTCAGTCTTGGAGTTTCCCACCACCAGTAAACTTTCTGTTTACTCATTTCTCCCATTTGTCTTGAATTAATAGCTCAGGTCTGTTTAGTACCACTGGCAGCAATGACAATTACCCTTTGATTCATACTCCGCAACTTGTTAATTCAAAATAGGTCATTCCAGCCACACAAGTACATGAGTGCAGACTGAAAACAAACAGGAGCAGCTAAACAGCCTCTCTCCATCTACCGGTGAAGAAATGCCATGGGGACATGCACTTGCTAGGAAAGAACCTTAGCATTGTCAGGAATCCTTTTCCAGCTCCTAAACTCTTAATTCTGCCCAACCCTTAAGGCCATGAGTGCACATATTTTGTCCAAAGTCCTCAAAATGAAAGGGATAACTGGAAACCAAAAATAACCCAAGTAGTTGCTTCTTTAACTTGCATTTTTAACTTGCACATAGACTGAGGACTTTGTGACCAATAGCTATAAAGATAAAACTGTACCTTCCTGATAGTTTGGGAATTAGCATCATCCTGGGGTTAGAGTTTGACAGTTTCCCAGGATATTCACAAAATACCCCTTTTTATCTCAAAAAGATGTGACTGATGCCAATTCAGCTTACCAAGGTGACTCAGACTGGCCAGTGTAAGACTACAAGTACTACCTTCATCAAGGGTGTATTTCTACAGCTTGAAGAAGAGTCTGGCTTTTCATGTGGTGCAAGCACTGACCTTTCCACATCCTGTCCAGCCTGGAACTGGAAGCCTCCCATTGCCTCTGAAAGGATTTTGATACAGCTCACCAAGCAATCCTCTGCTGTACCTGCCTGCTTTTTTCTTTCGGGTTATTTGCGTCCCAGTGAGGCAGAACTGCTCTCTAAACCAGACACATTTGCTAGTCATTTTCCTTTCTTCCTCTCCTGTTGACTATAAACTGCATTATTAAACAGGTTCTTTCTTTTAATGGATACAAAAAAGTAGATTTTAAAATACAAATAATGAATGAATAGTTCATAGATCTGTCAGACATTTAATCAGAAGGTTTCAGAGAACTGTGCAAATGTACCAAAGGGAGCCTTGCCCTGCCCCTCACTGTCGTTTCAAAGGCTGCATTTCTGTGCTACAGGCAGATCAGTGGCTATGTCAGTAGTAGTAGGAGTTCAAAGCTGAGAGCCATGACACATCTGGCAATCCCTTCCCTGACGCAATGGCCTTTCCATCTTATGCTGTAGCCAGCCCTAACCATGTCAGATCACAAGCCTGTCAGCACCCAGATGTAGCCCAGAAGCCCTGACTCAATAAACAGGTGAAGAATTCCTCCTTACTCTCCCAGCCTCATTGATGTGAATAGTCAGACATAAGTATAAGCTGACGTTGGTGTAAGGAAAGCTCAGAAGCCTGGAAGTGCTGTTGTTTAATTCTCTGTAAGCACCCAGGCCTTGGCCAGGGTGAGCAATCCAGCTACTACATGAGAAAATAGAATCTTCAGGAAATATTCTATAATAAAGAATACAGAAAACAGACATTCTACTTTTAATTCTGCTCCTAATTGCTAACAGCATGTAAAAATACTCGGGGCTGTAAAATTAACTAGGACCTTCTGTTTTAAGTATAGAAACCACAACTGTGGCAGCTCAGCGTGCTTTGTGGATAGCAGGAAAATGTGAGCCCTAACGCGCTGGAGCTGCAATCTGATTCCCAGCATCTGTCCTCAAACTGCTGAGTCGGTGGGGGAAGGGACCTTCTGGTCAGGGAATCACGTCCACATTGCCATTTCCTAGACAAAGAAGAAGAAATTGTCCTGTCATACTACGTAGGAGATGACATTTTAGAAGGTAACAGTAGAAACTCCCTAGAAACTGTCTGTACAAGTTTAGGACTTTTCCTAGTAAATCATCTTGCCAACAGTCTGACCATGACAAGCACCCCAGAAAGACACTGCTGTTTGACAGGACAACAGATCTGACAACTTGTTATTGAAATGCTTGTCTAATCCATCCAGTCCACCCTTAGCTGGGAAAGTCAGAACAAGTAACATCCTGGAAGTGCAGTGCCCTGTGCCTGCTGGGGTTGCAGCAGGGCAGCCCCACTGGCATGCAAGCTGCTCCCTAGCTTGCATGCCCAGTAGGCAATGGAGAAGCTGCCAGCTCCTAATACAAGGTAAATTTTTTTAATTATTATTATTTCTTCCCCCTGTATTGCTGCAGTGATGCACAAGATGCACTTTTCACATTTTCAGTAGGATGTGACCACCTCTGAAAATGTTTTGCTTTCTTTTAGTTTACTGAGATTTCCCAGTAACTCACATTTGGGTCCCTGTCACATTCACTCAGCTTCTTAATTCCCACCTTTGCTGTCATGCTCTTCCTCCCCCACTGAGAGAGCACTGGTGCAGGAAGAAGAAAAAGTTGGACAATTTAAAGAAGAGGTGAGAATGCAAGGAGAGGGAAAAAAAAAAAAAAAGCAGAAGTGAGAAACAGACAAGTTGGCAAAGTAAGAGACAAACAAAAAAAAAAAAGAAAAAGGAATATTTTGAAATAAGAATCATGTTTTTATCACTAGAATTTATCAAAATCCCTAAACAAATGACCAGGAAGATTTCTAGGTGGAAAAAAGTGCACACATCTAGGAAAGCTGAGATTGATGTTTCTGATTTTGAAGGAAAATGTAGTGAAGAAATATACTGATAAATTAGAAAGGAAAATAACTGGAAAAGTACTCTTAATGAAATGAGAGCTATAGAAAGCATATGTATTAGACCTGAGAAGATACTGCAGAGCTAGAAACTAGGAAGAGCTTGTCAGAAGCATCCTGATTCCATACAGCTCCTCCTCTCCTCTGCCTACATTTTATCAATTGGATGTAGCAACAGCACTTTGGGGAAAAAACAGAGATAACCAAGGAGAAAAAAACCCCAACATTTGCACTTAGATGCAGTAGGAAGACCATCCCACCCCGAGGGAAAGAAGCTATTTATGCCTCTGCCTGCTGCCACGTCTGGTCCTGCAATGGGTGAGAAGGTCAGAGCCTGAGCTCTCGGCTGATACAGGGAAGATGTCTCTACTTATTTTTGTCTGGCTCTTTAATGAAAATGCCATGATGTTATAAAAAATAAAACACAAGGGGGATATATTTGGATCTCAAAGGCAAGTACTTGTAATCTGGGAAAAGCCTCTTTCATGACTGACTGCCTCGACCTTAACATGTGCCCCCAGCCCTGTGTGCAGGGCATGACCAAGACCCTCCTTACTTCTCTAGCCTGCAGCACAGGTCAGACATGGGCCAGTATTCAGGTCACAAAGGAAAGTGTAAGCCTGGTGTTTGATATACTTTGGTGTATTTCTTACAGATAAACTTTTATACATAACATGTGTGTGAACTATATAATTGACAGAACTTGGACCTACGCTGCCAAATAACTCAGTTTCCCAGCTTGGTCCCAGGGTCTGGTGCTGTGATGGTCTTACTTTACATGTTGGTTCATTTCAGGGTCCTCTCTCATAGCAAATCAATGCACTTCACTCAAAACAAATCCCAGACATGCTTCCAGGGATAGTTAGCACCAGAAATCACCTCATCCTGGCTGCATGGACCCCCTGGCCTTCCTCTGCTCTTCACCATTCCAGCCACTGTCACTCTCTTTCTCAGCCTCCCCTTATGTTTCCCAGTCAATGTAAACCAATAAAACACTCCCCCTACCTCAGCTCCACAGCTATGGGGGTGCAGGACACAGTCTGCTCTGAGAAATATGGATCTGAGCAGCTTTGTGCTACACAGCTTGATGCCAGGGGTCACTCCCTGGGATGGAGGGAAATAGTCATGGCTGGCTCAGAAGCTGTGCTGCATCTACTCATTTTTTTTCAGTCTTAACTTTAAAATAAAAAAATATTTCCTTAGCTTAATGTTACAGTCATTGCTTTTGTTGACATTGATTACAATGTTAGGCTTGGTTTCCAAAATAACAGTTTCTAAATTCAGAAAGAAAACCCCACCATTTATTCTTAGAATTATTTTCTTATTTTACTAATTTTGTAAGATTACTCTTCCCTGTCGTTTGAAAAGGGAGGATCTGAGATGGCAATGCTGTTATCATCTGGATAGACAGCAGTGGTGCAAGAATGTGTAAAGAGAGGCTTTACACTTCAGAGCTTTTCATATGGAATTTTGCCAACTGCAGGACATAGCAAATTGTAGAGGGATCCTACAGAAGCAGCTTCTCTGGTATTTTCCCACAGCAGCAACATCCAAACTGATGCTGTGGCTGTGGATTGAGTTTTTAAAGCTTTAAAGAGGTATAAACTCCACACTTCTGGAACCCAAGCCGGTGGCAAATTAAGCAAGAGTTTTATAGAACCACTCCTAATTGTTACCCAAGCCTTTTTTCATCAGGTATGGCACAGCCTCACGGCACAGAAGCAGGTGGGTTTAAGTTGGGCACATGCACAGGGGCAAGAAGGGTCTGGATTTCAGCATTTCTGCTCCAGCAACACCTGGAAACATGAATACAAATCTCAGTGACTGGTACATCCCACAGAGAAGCAGAGGTAAGGGGAGCAGAGGAGGCAAAGCAGATGTGTCTGACTGTTTTACAAGCCATGACTCCAGCATTCAGTACCCAGCACATGCTGTATTTTCCACTTGAAAGCTGCCTGCCACTTCAAATGGAAATGGGTTTGCGTGTGCTGCACCATAAAATTACCCAGACACCAAGGTCCACACTAACTAGCTGTTTACCTCTAGAACTTATAATCAGAGGAAGGAAACTCCTCGGAGATCTGAAGGCTTTAATTGTTCCAGTGTGCAGATGGTTTGCATTACAGTAAATGCAGGCAGCTCAAGGTCAATTCATAGCTCGGCAATAGCTGCTTCGGCAAGTGAATTTAGTTTCTTTAGGTCTCTTCTGGGAAAGTTTTAACTGCTTTGTTACTTGTTTTATAGATATTTCTAGGCTTAAGGAACACCACAACAGGTGAAACTGGAGGAGTCTAGGTTGCCACAGCCATTTCCTTCATGTCTGCTCCTAAGCAATTTTTAGAGCAGCTAAATATAGCTGTTTTCCTACAACACTTGAACACTTTGTTTCAACATGTTCTCTTTTCTGTCACTGACATAAAAAAATGCTCTCTTACAGACTCACAGAGACTGCCACAACTCTGATTTTCTTTGCCATGTTGAGATGTGCCACTCAACCCCTGTACCTTGAGGCTGAGGGCTATCTGACCCAACCAGCTACTCTTGCTCTTTGCTATCAGTCCAAGCTGCCCCTCTCCCAGAGGTTCCTGCTCCCTCTGCACAGGCAGCTCAGCTGTTCATAAAGCAGCTGCTGAACTGCATCAATTTAGGGCTTAGACACTCAGGATAAACTGTAACCAATTTGGATTTATTTTATTATTATTTTGTTTTAATAGCACCAGGCTGAAATCTGCCAGAGCAGCTGAGCCATCCCCTCCAGGTGAAATGGAGCTCCCCAAGAGGAAAACAGGGTGGGCATCAGGGCAGGGGGGTCTACTGTGGCCATACCAGGGTGTTGTTGGAAAGCTCTATGTAGGAGTAGAACACGAAGGACTCTGGGGCACAAAGTACCAGACTGCATGGGCCATGAGCACTTTCTTTTGTGCCATGTACCAACTGGATTCCAGATCTGCCCAGGTAGCTGCCATTGCAGTCACAGAATTGACAGAATGGGTCAATGCCAACTGTTAAAAAATTGCATCCAGCAAAAACAGTGGATGACTTCTGTTTTAAAGTGATGGTCTTTGTTCCTCACACCTCATCTTCAAGGTCTGCTGATGGGTACTTACTCCCTCTGTTGTTCACCCTCTACCTCTTGTCTTGCAGTACCAGACCCCAACATCATTGTGGGGCAGCACCGTGCCCCTCAATGCCCAGAGTGACAGACCTGCAAAGAAACCACAACAGCATGTTGCCAAGGAGAGGTCATGTTCCTGTGACTCAACAGATGTACATATGTGTCCATATGTGCAGGTAATTTAACACTGTGGGTGCTCCTCCCCTGCCCTGACTGGTGAACAAATTAGCACAGGATAATTGGAAGATGGGTTGTAGCTGAAGGTCTGAAAGTAATCAGTGAATTTGCAGTTTTACTTGCAGACCTCAAAATACATCAGAAATGTCACTGAATGTAACATCCCTACAGATGTTACATATAAAGCTCTCCCTCTTTGCTGTGTGTATTAGGGCACCTACCTTTACTCTCTCTGAGTCTTAAAGGCTTTTGAGAAACTGCTTCCAAGTCCTGTTTAGAAACTTAACTTAGGAAAACCCTACCAAACATTTAAAGAGAGGTTTGTGGCAGGGCTGTGAGGATTTGAGAGAGGCACATAACAAGCCATACCTGCAGGCAATCTCCTCCCACAATCTCCACTCAGCAGTCATCTATGTGGCCTTAACATCTGCTTCAGCAGCTGCTCTTTGGAAATGATCTGTCTCTGTGTGCTCTGCTGCTTTCCCAAGCGTGCCTGCTATTTCTCAGGCTGCCTGGCAGCCTCCTGGCACCCCTCGGGGTCGGTCAGCCACCCTTTCAAGGGCATGGGATGATTTGTCCCCCTCCTTTAGCTGGCAACCCTGTAACTCAGCTGTAGTGGGTCCCTTTAGAAGAACTTCAGGAGGCAAAAAGCATCCTGAGCTTTAAGTCTAATTCTTCCCATGGATAATAACTGAGGTGCATTTACAGGACAGAGTGTAAACTTTCCCTAGCTCCTAACTTGGACAAGAGGCTGCAGGCAGCTGGGCCAGCAGGCATGCAGCTGCCAAAATGAAGCAGGCAGCTGGAAGAGGAGCAAACTGCCTTCCTCAGCCCTGCCAAGAGACTCTGCAGGTCAGCTATTGAAATGATTTGCACATCAGCATATTTCAAATTTCAAACGTGGCCTTTTCCAAATGACCACAGCATTTGTAAAGAAGGGGTTGTTCTGAAAACAATTTCCTAAAGAATCCATTTCCTTAATCAAACAGCAGAAAGGTGGAAGGTTTTCCTAAAGCTGGCACCAAGGGCATATCTGTGACATGGAGATAATTACTGGAAGTAACCAGTGAAACTGCCAAATCCAACTACAGCAGAACTGCCAGAGAATTTTTTTTTCCTTCTTACTTGCAGCCAAAACCCACAGGTGACTTAAAAGAAATGAAAGTGTGAGGAAGATTGTGGAATGACCAGGAAAGACTTCTCTTGCATACAGTGCTTTACCACAGTCCAGAGGACTTGGCTGTGAAATGCTGCCAACAGTTGGACCATAGCCAACTTATCTCAGTATTTGGGCATCCTGGGGGTGGGTGGGATGGAACCACTCATACTTCCCTCATATCAGAGGCTCCAGAGCTGCTAACCTCTCTTTCTGGCTTGGGATGCAGGGCAGTTCCTGTCCCCAGCTCTGGGACACACTGTGATGACTCCCCAGCAGGCAAGCTTGGTCCAAGCAAGCCTCAAAAACTGCCCTCAAAGAGCTGAGGACACTTTAAAGGAAAAAGAAGATTGTTAATAGATGTTTACAAACTGTCAGTGAAACTGAATCTGTTGCAGCAAACCCTGCTTTCACTGACTTCACTTGACCCTACGTCTCATTTTTCCCTCTCTAACCCAATGCAATGAGACACAAACCCCGGAGTGGGGCTGCCCTGGGAGGTCCAGAATAGAAACAGAAGGAGACAAGAATAAAAGATCCAGATGGTTTGTGTCAG
>JAOEGS010006023.1:0-26374 GCA_025447755.1 Corythornis vintsioides | reverse complement strand
GGAGTGGGGCTGCCCTGGGAGGTCCAGAATAGAAACAGAAGGAGACAAGAATAAAAGATCCAGATGGTTTGTGTCAGCTCTCCTCGTCCCTCTTCTGTTTCTCTCTCTACCAGTGAAGGTCTCTTCTCTCTCCAGCCCCCTGGGAGATGAGCTACTCCTGCACAGGGTGGAAGGACCTGTTGGCAAAGGGGTGAAGCCCAGGGGCTCCCAGCAGTGCTGGCTGATGCAAGGGAAGCTGTGGGAACTGTGCAGCCTGGCACAGCTCAGGAGGCTGGTGGGAGACAGAGCACAGCATCTCAGAAGATGGTTCAGCCAAAGGAGAGAACCTCTGACCTAATCCCACAGAGTAACGTTAAGGACTCTCCTCAAACAGACAGCAACTTCCTAATTACAAATGGAAATATGGATTCTAGGCATTTCCAAAACACTTATTCATTATATTCACTCCAATAAATTGTTCCTGTCTGTAGCCATATCTGATAATTGTGGGGAAAAGAATAAAAAAACCCTCTGTAAAATGATAGGTCACAAATGCAGCTGCCAGAAATATTACCCCTCTCACCCTTACTGAATTACCTCTGAATTTACCCTATCAGTAATCCTCCATTTTAAGATTTCACCCTTATTTTCCTTCCTCAAATTACAGATTCTTTAACCAGTTCAAGAATATTACTAGAAACTATGGATAAAGCATGAAGAAAAAACAACCAAGTTCTCAGAATGTAACTCTGTGCCACACAGTGTGTTTATTTGCTCATAATACTTTGCAAGGAAGAAGTCACCCTCTGTGCAACTATGAGCAGCAGAAAAGCAAAGAACATTGTTCACAGTGTCACCATTTCCAAAAACTTCTGACAGCCCACACTGAGACATATTTGAGGCAAAATGAAATAGCAGGTTTGCATACCATGGGCACCTCCCTCCCCCTAGAAGAAGGAAGAAAAGAAAGCTGGAGGCAAAAGCCAAAAAATGAAATCTGCACATCTGAAAACCAAGGCCAAATTGACTTGCTGAAGGCCATATCTAATCAGTCATTAGGAGAGCAAGGACTGCAAATCCGGCTTCCTCAGTCCCAGTTTCATGCTCTAATTCCTACCTCCAACAAATTGCTTTATAATAATCATAAGACCTTACTGATTAGTCATATATGCAGATAAGGAAATTACTCTTCAAGGTTACTGTAAAGGCAAATTTTAGTCAGGATGGCAAAAGGAAGGTTGAGGGTAGAGGAGAGTGAAAGTGGAAAAGTCAGAGGGGAGTATGGACTGAGCAGTGTTGCGCTAAACAAAAGTTCAGAGCTATTGGTCAATGTGAAAGTACTGTTTAAAAATTAGGACAACCTAATTTTATCCTGAAGTCATCTAGGTGAGGTCAGCCCCAGGAAGGATGCACAGTGCTGACCTCATCCATTGCCCCATGGTAACTATCACCACTGCTTTGTTCTCATTTAGGATTGCAAAGCAAAATAATCAATGATGGTATTTACCTTGGTGTAAACAAACACTGTGTCAGGGAGGACAAGGCTTTGTAAGAGGACTGACCATGGCTAGGTACACACTTGCAAACACTGGCAGAGAAGGAGGTGGAGCAGGATAGGATATGATTTAGTCAAAGTAAGTAATTGGGTTCAGTTATCCAGCTGATTCCAGCACACCCATAGGCAAAATACCCAAAATAAGCTTCTGCAGCTCTCCACTGGTTCACAAGGCCAGTTGTGACGTATGAAGATCTCTCAGGGTCCTATGACAAATATTTTCTTCTCAAATGAGAGGTTTGAGTCACCATCCCTGGATATGTTTAAGGGTCATTTGGATGTGGCTTTGAGGGACAGGATTTAGGGGTGAACTTTGTAGGGTAGGGTGAATGGTTGGACTTGATCCCAAGGGTCTTTCCCAACCTGAATGGTTCTATGAAAGGTGATCAAGATGCAAAACTACCTCTGGACCAAAAATGTTATCTGGACATCACCACCAGGTAAGGTAGTTAAACCTCAGAAGTTTAACTGGTATGACTATGTGACAGTTTCCTCCCTCCCAGTAAGTATATTCAAGCATTCACTGGATTTTCACATCCTTAGACATCCTTTTTGCAGAGGAAATGGGGAAGTTTCCCATTCACTTTTATTAATTTACCATTAAGTAATTTCTTACCCAGACAGATGTGAGACAACGCATACAAGAGTGGAGCCTCACTGTAGAATGAGATCCCTGGGAGAAAGGAATGACCACACAGCACACACATGTAGCTGGAGAGAAGCCAAGCTTGTGCAAACAAGGGGGCTCCTCTGCACTGAGGATGAGTCTGGAGGGCAGCTTTTAGGCAGCATTCCCAGTTAAAGGAAGCCATGAATCAGTAAGGAAAAACCCTACCTCCTGTCGTTTGAATCCTGCTCTCTGGGAAACAAGGCTTTCTACTCCTGGAAGATAAATAGGACTGCATCAGAACAACACAGGGCTCTGTTCTCTACCTGTTTTCCTAACAGCAGTCTGTGGAGCTGCTAGTTGGCAAGCTCTTCAGATCAAAGAGTGGGAACAAATGTTTTTGTATCTTCACCCAGCCATGTTATCATGAAAAATAATCAAAAACCACTCCCCACCTTCCTTCCCCACCAGGGAAGGTTTTGCATCATGCCCTTCCTGCACTGAGTCAAAAGGCAGCAGCAGTTTTCTTCTCTGTACATTTCCAACAGCTGCTAATGCCATAAGCCAACAAGACAGGCCTGGTATTGTAAAAGAAAAAGAAAACAAAGCAAAAAAAACCAACCCAACAAACAAACAAACCACACCAAACAAACAAACAAAAAAATCCAAGCAAAATAACCAACCTAAACAAACAAAACAAACCAACAACAAACAAAAAAACCCCACCCAAACAAATGGGGGAAAAACCCCAAAACAAACAAAACAATACTGTGAAGCTCCAAGAATATTTTAGGCAGTCTGGATGAGAAAAAGGGGTGTTAGTTTCACAACAGTTCTGACTTTTCTCTTTGAATCAGTTCTTGCTGCCATCTTGTTATTTGCTTAGGGCAGGTCTATGTGGGGTGGATTAAGTAGTCTGTAGTAATGTCACCAGCCCAGCTACCTTCCTGATCACTCAAATGCAAAATAAATCCAGCCTTATGAATAAATGCACTAGAAGGTACAAGATATGAAATGTTTCTTGGTCTTTCTTGGAAACCAGTCACTCCCATGGATTAATAGATTAGGACAGACCTGACAGGGCTGCTGGTAATTCCATTTAGGTCAATATGCTTTATGGATATAAAGTAAATACTCAGGCAGCCTGTTAAGGAGGGGGATGAAAACCACTGTCACCCTGCTGACCAGCCTATCTCTAACAGAAAGGTGAAGTTCAGATGTCCATTTGCCATTTATTGCACATGGACTTTGAGTGAAGTCAGCGTTGGGATTGCAGCAGGACAGACTGACAGTGGTCAGCACTCACCCCCCTCCCACATTTACCACTTTCCCAGGCAGTGCTCATTTTCTTTGTGTATTGAGGGTTTAGACTCAAGACCCTATCATAGTTACAGTGTTTTATCATCCAACAACTGGGCAACTTCCATGTACAGTCATAATCTACAACACCTAACAGGAAAATATCCCGCTTCAAGCACAAACACTTTGATGCAGGCAGCCAACATCCATTTGCCTACACATGCCCCAGCAAAACCAATCACCCTGGAGATCATTGTCCTGATCTGCATGTTGAAAATCTACCCAAAATATTAAAAAAAAAAAATAGAAGCTGTCCTCTGATCCCTGCCAAATATCACAAGCCTGACCCTCCACATCCTGTCTTGGTGCCAGTTCTGCCTCCCCTTGCTCAGGCAGAGCTCTGGGCAGCTATACAATGCTATAGAACCTATGCAATACATAAAATTTCTCATTTCAGAGGATCAGTTCTCCTTCCAACTTCTTCTGCAAGGTGGTTAAGTGATGCTATTTGAACAGCAGAGAACCACCTGGTTATGCTTGGGATGTGCAAGTCTCAAACTGGTAATGGGATCATCCATGTTCTGCTGAGCCTGCTGAGATACTGGGAAGATAGAATAACTTTGAATTAGGCAGAAAACTGCCACCTTAACAAAATGCAGTGGGTATTTTACACCCTGCACCTGGCACAACACAGACAGCAGAAACTGCAAAGGACTGAAAAAATTACGTGTGGTAAGACCAGCCTCTATTAGAAATAAATGGTGGAAGGAAGAATAATCTTTAAATGACAGCTGAATTTGAAATGTTTCCCTCATCTAAGAGCAGCATTTTTCTGGGAATTTGAAGCCTTGTCTGCTTCTACGTAACTAGGAAATCAGAGCTGTTTGAATGGAGTTGATCTGGTTGCTAAACAACTGCTAATTGGTCTTCTCTGGCTTACAGCAATGTGCTCTTTAAGCAATGAGCTTGCTACCTTTCTGTTTGAAAGGTCAGGCCTGTATATTATCCAAGTACTTTAAATGGAAAAAAACCACCCTCCTACAACCCCAACTTAAGGAAAAACAAATTTAAAAGCTAGATTGACTGGTCAAACTGTGTGATGTTTAAATAACATTAAAAAACCACAGTGATGTAGCAACATGACTCTGCTTCTATGGGCTGAAAAATCCTGCCAGGTGCCAACAAGCTGAAGTCCACTGTGTTAAAAACATTCACTTCAGTATTATGGTACCTGGTGGTATGATGATACAGGTCCCCTCACTATGTGCCTCATCCAGTCCTTACTTATGGGTCTTTAAGATCCACTTCTAAGTTTAAAAATCCCTCCTTATTTAAGTATGTCTTTTGGATTCATCCTACTTGCAATATTCAGTCTTTCTTCCATCCTCTGGCTCCACTAGCTTACACTGAACACCTACTCAGATGTATAGGTGAGAGCAAGCTTCAAACTTTAAACAGAAAGGAAAATTCACCTTTTAAGGCTAAGACAAAGTCCAGAAAATTGTAGCATGGAAGGGAAAAAAAGTTTGAAAAAGGCAGTTGATCTGGGAGTTGCATTTCCTTCAATAGTTAACTTGTAAGGGACAGCTCTTGCAATAAAGTTTCCATTCAGAGATCTTCACATGATTTTAAAGAATTCTAATTCCCTTTTTACCAAGAGAAATAGGTAAAGCTTAGAAAGACAAAGTGGTAGGAGTAGCAAATCTTGCAGCCTGTGCTGTGCACTCACAACAGCCACACACAAAGAAAATTACTTCTCCCAGTAGGAAACAGTCTGGGTTTTGTTCATGGAAACGATTGCTGCTTCCAAACCTATGGATGCTGGGTGCTGAGAGTAGCATTTGAAGCCTCATTTATGTGGATCAGCTGTCAGACAGACAGTGACCCACACAGCTAGTGAGGGGAATTGCAACTGTCATCGACAGCAACCAGCCAAATTGTGACTTCTGCCAAGAGGAAGGAATCAGTAGGAAAAAAACTCAGTACTTCTTAGGTGCAACCTTGCTGCACATAAATGCATACAAAAGGCAGATGCCCTGAGTACTGTGAGATTCAAACAGCAAGAAACAGTTTCCTCTCTCAGTATTCACAGCCACTTCAGCCAAGACAGCTCTAGGTCTTTCTTAGAGGTCAAGCTGTACATGCATTTTTTAGTATAAGCAGCTTATAATGTCTTCCTCTTTCTGCTCCTGTGATATTTTCTTGCTAATAGTCACACACACTGTCAAAACCTGTGTTGCCACATCCTCCCTCCTCTCCACCCCCTGCTACTCTTCCTTTCAGCATCTGAGTTATTCCCCTTTGCTCTTCCTAACTGCAAGTCATGAGGAGCTCACGAGAGACACCCTGTTCTCAGCTGCAGTTTGGGTGGATGGAACAAGAATCTCCCCTGCCCAATAAAGGTTGGACTTCCAAAGACTATTTGCATAGCATTCCAGTGCTGACCTGGAACACATGGCAGCAAGCAAACTGGGACCCATTGAAGCTGCTGAGGAATCCAGGAAATATGAAATTACCTTAAGAGAGATTTGATGAGAACTGGGAGATTAACACCAAACCCAGACCAATCTTTAACGGTCACAAATAGCCAAGTCCTTCATTTTATTTCCCTCCCCTGTGGCACTACAATCATCAGCACAAGGCACCTGGGCCATCAAGCTCCATATGGCTGAGTCTTCTTATCCCCTGCCATACATCCCTGCTCTGACTCCCAAGCAACCCAAACCAACAGGAAAAACACCTTCTTGTAGGACTATTTTTCAGCCAGTTCAGCTGAAAATTAACTGGAGCAGGAGCCACCCAGCTGGCCAGCAGCCAGTTACAGCTCACCCCAGCCGTACTGTAATATCCCAGCATTGCTGGCAGTGCCTAAGTGAGACATTCTTCCCGAGCAGCTGGGTGAGGCAGGCAGACCACACTTCACTGCAGAGCTGACAAGAGAACCCAGTAATTACAAGAACACGAGATCTATTACCTGGCCCTTGCTGTTAGATGGATCCAAAGTGTCATGTGGAGCGAGGCAGTCCATTAATTTTCCATTTCGCCGGCAGCCGAGGTGCACCAGATCTCGGCAGTGAGCATGGCAGGTGTATCTGCAATCTGGGAAAGGTACAGAAATACACACACGAACACAGAAAGAAAAAAAAAAAAAAAAAAGAAAGAGAAGAAGAGAAGTCATGTTTAGAGCTGAAGTTGCTGCAGGCAGAACCAAAGAGTCAGGCACATCGTCAATTCGCTATGTGACCTCAGAGAAACTACCACCCCTCGACTGAACCTCCCTGCTCGTATGTGAAGATAAGAATAGGTAAGTATTATTGGAGATGTAAATTCACTGGAGTGAAGGTGACAGTGCAGCACAGCTCCCAGGGTCACACTGACACAGCTGCAGTGTTAGATCAGGGCTGCCTTGCTGAGATGCTTTTGCAAAAGGTCCATGCCACAAACTAGGTGTTAACTGTAGTAACATAACCATTTAAAGGGCTGCTCTCAGAAAAGACACATTTATGATTTACAGATAAAAAATTCTACCCACCTACCATTACTGCTATGTAGTTTTATATGTTTTAAGCTCTAGGTTCTCTTAAGAATCTGCACATCAATACTGAAAGGAGAATGTGAAGCTTATCTCAAGCCATAATTAACCTGGCAAATCACAGTTGCTTTCAGGAACAATTCAGAAATTTCACTTGCTGGCTAGCAAAATCAAGCAAGTTGCTTATTAGAAAGATAAATTAATGAGAACAGAGGCAGATGGCCTCATCTCTAGTAAGAAATCAGATGATTCACTTGGCCTCTAATCTCAACGAGGGAATAATGGCTTTAACAGCATTGGCAAAATCCACCTCTGTTTGTTCTGAAGCCTTGTCATGTTTGCTGCTCCTCTGTGTAAGCTGGGAAGGGTTCACCATGTCACCTTTGTCCAGAACCAATGTCAATTTCAACCAATGTTCAATTTTCAACCACAAATGGTCTATAAGCTAAGAAAGTTCATGTGAGTTTTATATAAAAATTCTCTGCTGGCTAAAGGAGAGAGAACCAAACTAATATTCTCAGGGCAAGGCAGGCAAAATTCAGCTGTTACACCACTGCCTGGCAATGTTTGAACAACTAGTTACTAAACCCATCACACTTCCTTGGTGAGGAGGTTACAGGGAATGGGGCATAAATCTGAAGGAAACCAGGCTTCACCAATTCCCCAGCTTTCTATCATTACACAAACATAAACACCAAGCATGCACCAATTCTGAAGATGCATTTTCACAAAGAATATTAGGAAAAAAAATCTGTTAGCTAGACAGTGTTCAAAACCAGGGTTACCAATTAAGTTAGGAAACATTATCTCTCAATGCTATTTTCTTTGTCATTCATATTCATTTTAATTTGTGAGTCCATAATGTCATTTGTAAGACAAGCCCATAATTTCTGCCTGGCTATTATGGGCATAATTGCAAAAAAATGGAAAAGCTTCAGCTCTGAAACTCTTTCAATCAAAACTAGATTTTAATCCACTGATTGTAAGTTTAATGAGCAAGACAAGAAGATGCTTTTTTTTTTTTTCTGGAACTGTAATACTTAAAGCTTTTTTTCTATATGTTTTAGCTTTAAACACATCGTTCTTTTCGCCTTTCCCCATACATACAGTATTTCATAAATATTTAGGTAGCATCAACTTAAAAATAATGTAGTTTTCCGCTGATCCTCTGCTGGAGCACTCCCAAAACTGCCACAAGTTCAAAAATTAGCTATTCTTCTGGAAAGACTGTTTTGATCATCAGATTGAGGACTGCCATATTATTTGTGCTTGGAAAGCAGTCAGAACCAAGTGATCTTTCCTGATGTGGTCTGAAATGAACTCTGGGGGCTTTAATTGGACATGGTTGATAAAAACATCTAGAGAAACAAACAAGTTGATTTTATTACTGCTCAGACTGAAGTTATTTATGAGTGTTGTATCAATGCACATTGAATATGCATCACTGTCCTGCATCATTAAGAAATGCAAAGTATTTATTCAACATACAAATATCCTTTAAAAGTTTTATTCCCAACTACCAACACACGATGTGACACACCTTTTATTATTTATTATCCTATTTACTAGAGTCAGAGAAAAACAAATAGCTTAGTAAATGTTACAATTACATGAAAACAGGACTATTCCTACTCTGCCTTCACAACTGTAACACACTCATTTGATGTGAAGAGTCCCTACCTGATGCATGGCTTCTCTTCATCCAAAACTTAATTTTGCATGATAATCTGTAAATAGCTGTTTCCATAACAGATTTGTCCCCAGGCAGCAGGCAAGTAAACAGGCAGGGAACCCAGAATCAGACCCTGGTAACTGAGCATTACTGGATCAGGAGAGGCAGGCATAGGCTCAACACCTAGCAAATGTGTGTGCTCATTCTTGCAATGGCCCAGACAAATTTAACTGCCAAATGGATATGCAAAATGCATGTAGTGCCTGGGCAACTGAAGCACACAGAAAGTTCAAAGCCAAATTTGTATTATTCTTGCATTATTTATCAAGAGCAAAGTGTGAGGAGGGCATGTAACTTGGTTCTGCTGCTGTGTTAGGAGGTTAGCAAATAAAACAATCTTTACTCAAGAGCCTGTGGCGTGGTTCCCAGCAATCAGAAGAGAGATTACTGCTGTGCTTGCTCTATGGAAAGTATGCCTGTAAAGCTCCTTGGAAAAACATTCAAACTACCTAAGGTGCTTAAAGCTTTAATTCTTAATCCATTTTTCAGCCAGCAGGTCTCAAAATAAAGGAGAATGAAGTTCAGCAAGATTTTTCCTGCGAGGCAGAACTGCATCACATTGATACCAACATCTCACATCTCAGTTAATGAACAGATAGTCATACTGAGAAAATAAATTAGATCAGTTATTGACTGTACCAATATTGGCCTGGATGGAGAATGTACTGGGTACAGGAGCAGGTTTCTATTACAATAGAAATCAAATGCATGTGGCACTTTAAAACATGCTCAGTTCTTTGAGGACAAAAAATTACATGTCTGCATATGCCACAAAAATTACTTTCAGGTGTAAATGACTATCTGTAAAGAACTATTTCTGTAAATTAATATCTGAGGCTGTTGTTTGACTTTAGATCAAGAGAAATAAAAATGACTCTGAATCCTGACTAGAGAATCAGAATTTCAGGGCTCCTCTTCAGAAGAGCAGCAAATTGTTAAGAAGACACTTGAGGTCTGGTGTCCATCCTGCACCAAGCCAAAACAGGCACCTCTGGAAGTTTTTATGCTATTGAATCCCAATAAATGATTGATATATGTTTAAACTGATTTTTTTAAAAGATGTCTATACCAGCAGTTGTTTCTTTTGGGCTGCTGATTTTTTCAACTGTTGCATCCTAGTGTTGTGCAACCCCGAACATTTACATATACACCAGATGAAACTGAAACTATACCAGTCTTGCAACCCCATCTGCAACTGCCACAGCCCCACTCAGGGTCAACAACCTTGGCCTGAGACAGGATAAACTCCTGTAACAGGCTCTATTAGGAGATACTGATGGTGATTGACAAAATCAATGAGAATGCCTACAGCACAGACCTGAAAAATAATGTGTTTACATATATTTGGACTTAAGGAGAAGGCAGGTGCCTTAACTCTAATGGAACAGTCCATAACCCCACCTAAAAGCTACTAAAAGGGTTTTGTCTGCACTGTGTCTTATCAAGCTAGAGTTTGGCTATTGCACAAAACCTCAAGCTTCATTACCAGAGATAATAGGATAACAAGATTCAGAGTTGTAAGACAGCTGTTTATTATCTAGGCAGGCAATAATCTGCCTTTGCCACATTCAGAGGATATTGATTTGAGAAGCAGAAGGGAACAATTGGCCTTTGGTGAGAAGACAAAAAAAACCCAACTCTTTTTTGAGTGAATTACTGACAACTTCAAGGAGGATGCAAGGAGATGAGATATAAAAATCAGCAATCTCCTGGTTGTCTAGCCTGGACTGTCTAACATCCCTGCTTTCTGGAACCACATTTGTGATCACAAGTGTCAAGCAGCAAGCCACTGGGTAATAAAGAAATTTAGCTTCTCATCCGCAAAACAGGATGGTTTCTGCCACTGATACCCTTACAAGCCTCTACAATCACATAGTCTATTTTGGAGCTTTTAAATACTTACTTTATCTCAACCTGGTTTGTGCAAGAGGGTTTCCTAGATAACTGGTAAGCATCAAGACACACGAGTTCTGTGGACATGGTCATCCTTAGGGTGGTGGGGCAGGCTCAGCAGGACTGAGGGGCCAGTGCAGCTCAGCCTGCCCCACGAGTGGAAGCAGACATTGCCATCTAGCTGCACTTTGAGGAACTGGGATGGAGACGTTTGCAGGGATGAAGCACCTACTGTTAGCCAGCTAAACTTGCTGACAGTCACCACAGAGAAGGTCCCTGTCCACCGAGGGAGGATTTTCCACTCTTCATGCCAGTGACTGTAAAAAACCATGCGTGAGGAAGTGTTAATGCCTTTTGTTTTTTTTTGCAGCTACAAGAATCTACTCCTGCCCTCAGATGCTTAAATGTCTCTGAGCACCCACCCTAAGTGATGTAGAAACATTAATCCTATTCATTCACATTTATCCTACTGATTCTGGAGCTATTAATGAATAAAAGTCAATTTAATCTGTTTCTAAAGCTCATTTGTACTTTTATCAACCTGACAACAGGCTTTGGTCTTCTCCCTCCTTCCAGTGCTCACCAACAGGCTCCAGCTAAGTCTTGTCACAGTTAACTCTTGCACAAACCAGATCGATGTTCCTGAAATGTACTACACGTCTTTGGAGCAGATAAGGCTCTGTGTGCAGTCCTGTTTACAGTCACCACTCCCACAGAAACAGAACACCTGGTGTTTGCCAGACCACCCTGAAACAATCAAAACATCTGTTTGCAAACAAGGCTGAAGACATTTATTTTGGAGGGAAGGGTTAAAACATAAATTTGCAATAGTGGAAACACTTAAAAAAATAATAGCACAGGACAAGAAAACACAAGTTTAGATGATATCTAATATCAGGGCTGAGCTCTCCATTCCCAGCCTGAATTGCACCCTCCCTGTAAGGGCTCCCCTGGAGTTAACTGGGCATCACACAGTGTGTGAAGGAGATATACATCATTTCTCCTCCCTCCTTAGCTCCTCCTGATAGACACACATCTCCAGTATTCTTCAGCCAGTTTAACTTCCAGGATAGCTTTAAGCTAACTCTGCTTGTACAGCCTTCTGAAAAAAATGGTCTGAATTACAATGGACATCTTGAGAAATTAGCTCATTGGGCTGCTAACATTCCTCCTACTCTTAGCTTTGAGCCCAAACATGAACTGATGAAATCAGGAAAGCAGGGAATCAAGCTTCTCCTCCCCACATACCTGGCTAGCTTTCTGAGGTCTTCTTCTAGGGACGCTGTCACACAAGACAACCTTTAGATTTAGTAGGGTTTTTTTTTAAACACCCTGTAGCACTGCAATTCCTCCTGTCTTCCAAAGCTCCACACATGAAAACCATGAGACCTGGTAAGACTCAATTAATGCAGAGACTGGCAAATCATACCCATGCTGCACAGCAAATGCAAATGGAATGACTAAGCACTCAGCTCCCACCAGCATCTTTCCAGAGATGAGATCTCAGAGGGATAACTGCTTTTTCCAGACAGCAGAGAGACTACAGCTCCTACTCCATGCCAGATAGGGGCGGAGAGGCCAAATTACTCTGTGCATAATCATAGAAGGGGTTAGAGACAAAACTCAGCAGGTATCATGATGTATCACCTTGTCTGAAGGTGATACATACTCTGAAGTCCTTTCATGGCAGACTTCAGAGAGTGCTTTTGTATTCCTAACCCAGGGAACCATCCCCAGCACATACAGGCTGAGGGGAGAAAATCTGATGGACCTGGAGAGTGACAGGTTTTACTGACCTCATGTGGCAGTGACAAAGCCAAGGCACCACAAAGCAGCTGGACCTCTTCTGTTCAAAAGCAGTTTGGCCACTTTCAGAAAATGCATTTGAAACCCACCTTTGACAGAACTGAACGTATCAGAAAAATCTGATGTTTACATTCAGTAAACAACCTAGCTCAGGAACACATGGCTACCTGTAATTCTGCACTGCACACGTGATTGAAAGTAACAGAAAAATTTCTGTTTGAAAAGTCAAAAACTGATCCAGTTCTACTCTGTGTCATGTTGGTATTTTTGGACTTGCAGCTTCTCTGACTGTTAGACTCTCTCCAGTGTTAAAAAACTAAACAAATGGGGAGAAAACCCCTTTGACTTAAAGAAAGAAAAAGAAAAGGTGACGTCCCTTTCCATGTGTTCAAACCCAACCAAAATACTGCTTTTGGAAAGTGTTTAGTGCCCTCTATTGCTGAGCCCCCAAAACAACCAGCATAAAGTTAAATCACCACTTTCTTCTGGTTTTCCTTTAGAAGAAACCTGCCCAAACAGGAAGAATTGGAAAGAAAAGTATAATTTAAGTCCAGCTTCCTGTGCTTCTGAGAAGCTGTGAGTAGCTGACCAAATCTGAGTTAATAAACTCCTCCTTCTTGCTGGAATTAATAGTGGACAAGAGGTACCACCTCCAGTTCATGGAGAGGATGGATTATAGAAAGTAGTCCTGAGAGCTCAGAAGAGACTTAATTTACCTGCTTTACCAGCACTGGGGGTTAATTCTGAATTGTTGCTGAAGAATCAGTGATCACACAATCAGGGGAGATAAAAACAGCAATTACATCCTAACGGGACTGCAGCCAGACCTTTAACTTATGAAATTTTAAAACATGAACTTTCTGCCAAACAAAAGCTGCTTCCTGTGATGTTTAAAAGTGAAATGAGGAAAAAAAAAAGTTGATTCAAAACCATCAAATTCAGTGAAGCTTAATACAAAAATATTGTGCTTTTGCAGATGATTTCCAACACAGAGGGCAGCTCAATTCTGAGCATGCTTGAGCATGTTGCATCCAATGTATCAGGCTCTAATGTTACCTTATCTCTTTAAAATAGGTAATTCACACTACTAATTTATTAATGCTTCTCTTCATAAATGACCAATCCATAGCTTTTCTTTCAGGTCATCATTCCCACCCTGATAGTGGACCTTGAGGCAGGTATATTGGAGGCATCATCTTTTCTTCTTCTTGTCTTCCTAAGAGCTCTCAGGGCAGCAAAGGGATGCAGTGGAAAGCACCAGCATATTCCAACTGCTAGTGCTTGACACTGGAAAACAAGACATGTGGCAGCAGAAAGCAAAATTAAATCTTCCAAAGTACTGCAGCAGAACAAGCTCACAAAGAGCCATACAATTCCTGCTTATACTGACATCTCTCAGGTGTTAGGGATATTCTCTTCATAATCCTCATCCAGGCAGCAGTTGAGCCCATGAGATGAAGTTCAGCCTCCAAGCAGATTTTTTTTTTCCCCCTTACATTTATTACAGGCCTCTGAAAAATCTCAACTCTCTGGGTACAAATCAGGATTTATCTTTGTAAAGGGAGCAATGTTGGCAGATACTTGTCTAGTCTCATGTAAAACTGGTAGAGGCAAGGAAAGGGAATTTTGTGGGATGCCACATTCTCCTCATCATCTGAGAAATGAAATAAAACAACACACGGTGTAACTTGCAAAAGCCATATAACTGGTAAGGGGTGTGAACAATAACCACTATGGAGAAAAAACATACCTTGGACTATCTGAACACCAACAGAATGCATCTCCCTGAAAAATACTTCCTTTGCTCTAAACAGGTCTAAAATCTGCTTTTCTCCTGTATAAGCCTGAAAAGTGCCACAAAGGTTTAAATTGAAGCAGATCATAAGATCATCTCTGCCAAGGATGAGCATTAGTTGCTTTGGAAGAAAGTGCAAGAAACAATAACAGTTGTGGGATCTGAGGCACAAAATTATCTCCAACTAATCCCTAATTGTTAAAAATTAGCTTAAACCCTGAAGCAAGAAGACTTTGTGTCTCTTTCAAAGCTTGTTTTGTAGCTTCAGTTGTCATAATATTGAATATTCTTATTCTTCCAGACCCTCTTTAAATCTTGTTACATTCCTGACCTCAGCATCATCCTCTGGTAATGAGTTCTACAATTTAATTATGTGCTGAATATAAAAAAATAATTACAAAATTCCTTTCATCTGCTTTACATTTGTCACCTCTCAAGTTATTCCTCTGCTATAAGGCAGAGAAAATTGGAGGTATTTGTCCATTTTGATTTTTTTGATCATTGCTTTCTAAAGTCTTAGCATGGCCTTTTATGATACTTTTTTTTCTAATTTCTTTGTGTTTCAATACCCCACCCAAGGAGCATGTGAGCTGAGCTGTAGGCAAAAGTCTATAGCAAACAATCCCAAATTCTCCATCCAAGGATAGTCTAGAAAACTAAGGATTTTTAGGAATGGCAACCTAATGATACTTTGATAAGTCTTTGTGAAATGTGACTATGACAAAGTACATTAGAAACATAATTTCTGCTCTTCCTAACATGTCCAACTCACAAAAGTCTCTCTTTTGTTGTTAAAATGTTAATTTCTCTGTTAAAGCCTAAGTGGCTAAGTCCTGTCAGTAAGTGCTTTAGGAAGCTGGGTTATTCATCTGTGGAGTCACCCTAGTGATGCAAAATTGTTCTGCTGGCTCATCCTGGCTAAGCCAACCAAAAAATGCTGGTCGTGCCAATACCAGAGCAAACCCTGGTTTGAAACCTCCGGTGTGCTGCAGATGAGGGAAATATTATTGAAACCACTAGATGTAGAGGGAGATGGGAGGAAAACTACAAGAAGTTATTAGTTTTAAAGCACTGACAGTTCACATTGTTTCTTGTTAGGAGTCATGGATGTAATTATCCTTCTGGAGGGAGAAGGTAACTGACATGTGAAGGTTATAAAATGTATGGAACTCAGCTAGCAATTAAAGCTCTCAATAACACTGATTTACACTTCTTAGCCACTTAGCTGCTTTTACAGTAATAAAAGAGGTGCAGGAATGATCTGATGTGTTAGAAGAAATGATGATTGGATCTATTAGGAGGACTTGAGATTAACAGAGGTTAATTACAGCTCTAGTTTTACTCAAGGAAGAGTTTTGCCACAAACTTTAATGAACTGGGACTTCCCTCTGGATACCTAAAATCCTTTCTCTCACACAGGGAGAAGCCACATGTCACTTAGACAACATTTCTGTGACAGATTTGAGGTGGCACAACATGTCCTTCCCCTCCCAAAGCCACAAAGCTGTTACTTGAAGTACAACACTGAATTGCTCAGCTGCAGGACTGACTCAAATTCCACCCCATACAAATGGAAATTTGGTATTAATGTTGAAATATTTGCAGAACTGCCAAGTTCACCACTTCAGTCTAAACAGTCCTCATTAAAAGCAAACCTGTCTTGTATAATTAGTCCTTTAAGAAGAACAGAATGAACTCAGTTTCCCAAGCTATGGCAGTGCATGTTCCTCCACCCACCCCAAGAATACAGCTCAGTCCCAGCTTTAACAGGCCACTCTAGCAGGACACAGCAGCCTTTGGGCTTTCGTGGTATTTCTGAGCATGTTAATCAGAGAGATGCAAATGCTTCTCCTCCACGATTGGACAAGGATCCCCGAGTGATCCTTTTCCTCACTGGTGACCTGAGTGGTACTGCATGTCAGCTGATAAGTGGAAGTGAAGGACAGTGCATCACTGAACACAAGCCCTGAGCTGCTCACTGCTTTGTGTGAACAGTGGTACAATGAGTTAAGGTCTTTAGGCAGTTTGATCTTCACACAGCTTTCTAGATCAATTAACAGGTTAAGGCAATAGCAAATAATTTTCTGGCAGGTACTTGAGTCATATTAAATCTCCTATAGACATACCTCAGGGAGAAGCAATCTCTACTAAAACAAGACACCTAATATCACTGATATGAATATTCATATGAATAAATTATACAGCTGCAAGAGAATTCTTCATCTGAATAAGCCTAATGAACCTTCTATTGCATTTCCACAATATTTTTACAGTTTTGCCTAATGAGCCTCAGAGAACAGAAAAAGGCAATCAATGCTGGACTCTAAAAGGCAGGGGAAAAAAAAGATTTTTCCCTTTGAATTTCTTTTTAGCAAGAAAAAGTCTCAAGAAACACAGCAGCAGACTTACCAGCTGACTTCCAGAGAAGTTTTACTGTCCTCCTCCTCCTGGAGCTGCTCAATGACTTTGGAAACCAGTAAAAAAACCGTGCTATCCTCCTGATGGTTCTGCTCAAGTCCTTCCTTATTGCCATAGCTGCAAGGGCTGCAGAGCCACACAGAGAACGAGAAGCAGAAGTATCCAGGGGAAGGGAGGAGAGTCCATGAATACCCACCCTGAGCGCGCTGGCTCTGAGCTCAGCCTCAGCCAGAGCGTCTCGGGACCACCTGTTAGTCCTAAATCCCCTCCCTCCCTGACACTCTGAGCTCTCCAGCCCTCCCTCTTCCCTGGGAGAAGCAGCTATATTAATAGATGCTTTGGCTAAAGACAGACCAATGCTTCAGAGGCTTAACCTGGTGCTGTTTCCAGCGATGCTAAAACAAGACGTTGGTTTTTCCACGGAAAGGTTCTGAAGGGCTCCTTTGTTCATCTCAAGCTCTCCTAGGCTGTAAACAAATAAACTCCCAAACTGATAGACAAGTCCCCTCTCAAAAGCCCTTCTCTGAAATCAAGAGCATTTTCTCTAGAGACAGTGTGTCTCAAAGATTTGCTTATGAAGGTTTGTAGCTGTAACAGAGATCTCTACAGTGTTAAAAATGTGGCTTGTAATGGATTTTGAGGCCAATGGAAGAGTCAAATCATTCACTGCCACAGATGGCTTGAGAACTGAACATCTATCAGCATGCTATCCAAATAAATAACAGCATCTCAGTACTTGGGCTACACATGCTTCAAGCATGATACACAGTTATAAATCCAGAGATGCTATGAACCAATATATGCCCCACCTCAAATATTTACGAAAAATTTTAGCACACCCTTTTTAACAGCAAGACTCTTTAACCATTTCCAAAGCTTAGCACAACTTCCTTGACCACGTCACACATTTATCTTCTCACATTTTATTTGACTTTTGTTTTTTCTTCTGCTAGATGATCTGGATGGTAGAAACCACCAAAAACCAAGACTAATGTCATTATGAAACAAAGATCCTTTTATATCAACCTTTAAAGTACAGAGAGTGAGGGCTTTGTTACACTAGATACATTCACAGCACACAGTTAATAAGTCGTCTAGAATTCACAATGTATTTTTCTATGCTAAAATATGTGAACTATTTAACCCTGTTTTATACAGCTGACTTCTTTAACACACTACAACTTCTCAGGACCCAGCCAGATTGCATTTCCTCTGGTCAACATGCCTCTGAAAACAAATAAACATTTCCATTTATACTCTATCTGCCAAAATTCTTCAGCCAGTGTCAGTGAAAGAGCAGAAGGCAAGACTCAGACTGCCCGATTTGGACCTTGTTCGAGCTCCACCCATCACAGCAGCAGGAATTCAGTAGCAAAGTGACAGTTTTAGCACGAGTAGGTCTGCCACCCATTTCAGCACAGGCAAGGAGCAGAGTTAAAGACCCAACAGCTGAATTGCTTCTTTCAGGAAACAGCATGAGTTTGAGCATTTGAATGAAGAGCATCTCCCAGATTCTGAACCAAACAATGACTTTTTTGACACCCCCACACCATTTAAAGCACAAGTGAATATATGGTAAGATGGAGAATCCATACAGATATGTATCAACTTTAGCAGAAGGTGAAAGGCCCAGAGACATCTTTTAGACACTTAACAGAAAACACAGTATTTTTGTTATTTTCTGAAGCTTAAAAAAAATATTTGGTAAAACACATCAGAATATAACAATACAAAGGAGTAAACAAAAAGGACCTGAATTGAGCTGAGAGCTTTGGAAAGGCCATGGCGGTGTCAGCCCAAGTCAGGCTGCCTGGGAGAGGGGCACAGAGCCCCTCCTGAGAGAACTCTGCCTGAGTGGAGCTGAACCACTGCTGAAGTTCAGAATTCACTGGATTTAAAAGATACTACCCAGGGCTATACATGGACCTTTCAATCTACCCTAACAAAGACACAGCACATGGACATGCTTTCTGAGGAGGATAGAAGGGCCTGAAATGTGAGCAGAGCACACTCCTGATCCCTGCTTTTCTTTAAAGACAAATAAAAAAAATCAAAACCCATGTAAGGCTTTTTCCTGCAACAGGTTTCAACCCCCCCAGGTCACCCTCTGCTCATGTGCTGGAGGAGGGGAGGGAAGGATGGCTGCCCGTGCTGCCATCCCACCTGCCTGGGAAAGGAGGTGAGCAGCTGTCCCCTCTGCTACGTGGGCAGCCTCTGACCTCATACTTCCCTGCCAGGGTGCAAAGGTCAGATCTCCAGCAAAGCTCTGCAAAGGGCTGTGTGGGTGGTGCTCATCACACCTGCTCTCCAGACATGGACCGGGATGTGTAACAAGTCTCCACCTTGGCAGGAGAGCTGGGCACATGACATTGCTTTCAGCTTCTGCCCCACAACCTGCTTCCCTGCAAACCTGTGCACACTGCTTGGAAAGCAAATGAGTGCTCACAAAACATCCAGTGGTTTAAACACATCACTGTCTAACCCCACCTACTGAGCTGGGCAGACCAGTTTTGACCAGAGCTACACAACCACCTTACCGTAGCCCTCCCATGCCCACTGCCAGAGCAGAGAAAGCCAAAGAAACAAACAAACAAAAAAATCCCTATTGTGTAAAATAATCAAAATATTACATAAAATATGCTCTCCAAGTGTTTCAAGTTATATATTTTTAAAGCAAATTCTTTGTTAGAGAAATGCAGCAGTGCTGTAAAACAGAAGTCCTACAATGAGGAGGAGCATGGACAGTGGTACCAGATATAAGGGAGATGCAGAATTTTCTCTGCCTTTTTTTTCTCAGGGAGGAGTTACTGCAGTTTCCACTCCCCCCCAACTGCTGGGTAGCAAAGGATTTCATTTGCTTTGACTTAACTGGAACTACTCCATGTAGCCTGGTTTCAGGAACAAAGCTCCCCACACACCTACTCACAGGGAGAACTGTGCATGGGAAGAGCTAAATGTATTAAGGAGCAGCTGCTTGCCTGTGTTAGCAAATGTCCCTATTAGCAGGGCTCGAATTGAATTTTTGCTTTCCTTGGAGACAATAATGCACTTGGAAAACAAGGTGGTGCCCTTTGAACCTGTCATGTACACACCAACAGGCAGAGTTCAGTGTGGAAAGGTATTCACAAGCCAGTCTTCACAAGGCTCTTCTCTGTATCAGTGGAGCTTGGACTTCCAGGGAAGGAGGAAAGAGGCTTCAAGACCTTGATGGGCTGTTTCCCTTTGATTTTTGCCTGAGAGATCTGAAATAGATGACAAGATTGC
Organism: Corythornis vintsioides; assembly: GCA_025447755.1. NCBI lineage: Eukaryota > Metazoa > Chordata > Aves > Coraciiformes > Alcedinidae > Corythornis > Corythornis vintsioides. The sequence continues at coordinate 6,494 of JAOEGS010006023.1, read as the reverse complement.
AGCAATCCAGCACTGGGTTATTCAGAGAAACAATGTACCTATGCACTGGACAGAACTGGATGTGTGGAACTTATCTAGAAATGATAAACAAAAGCTGTGACCTTCCCTAAACCCTGTTGGGTGTCAGAGTAAATTTTATCCAAGCACAAAGAGTCCTGCCTAACCAGTACCTGGGCTTCAGCTTTAGATTTCACACTAAAATATCATTGGTAACATCAACTGAGACAAAGCTATGCAGTTGCTGGGGAGCTTCTAAAGAACACAGAGCAACTACTGAAAGCAAAGAAACAGAACAAAAAATGATGCATTTGAGCTTAGTTCAGCAAAAGCAGCACAAATACTTCCGATTTCCAGCTCAGCTGTTCAAACCCCCCCTAATCCCAATAAGTAGCTATATTTGTGAGCTTTCTAAAAAAGCTTTTCTCAGCAGCTGCAGAGACACAAAAAGAAGGGATGAAAAAATAACCAGTAATTTGCAATCTACAACTTCCAACACCCTGTCTCTGTCTGAAAGAGCTGCAGGACTCAAACCTGATGCAAAATGCACTGTTATTAGATTTAATAATCCATTACATAGTAGGGAAATAAGGTTAAAACAGAATTGTCCAGACACCACTTCAGCTGTGACATCCAAACTATTTCACATGTTCCATCCTCTGTTATCAAGGCTCTTAATAATTTAAAGACTGGTAAGTAATAAACTGGAAAAAGGGGGGAAATGTTGAAAACCTTACTCAATGCACCAATGACAGCTATGCTAGGAGACAAAAATACCATAAAAAGCTCACACAATCCAAACCCTGCTGCAAATCAAACTGAACCACTGCCAGATCTCTAGCCCCTAGAAATTCCCATCCAACCTTTTTTTGTTGTTTGCTTTTGAGAAAAAAAAAATGCTTCTAATCCAGACTCATTCTTATGATTAGGAAACATCTTTTTTAAGTAAAATAGTGTGAAATGTGGATGAAACACATCCAAACTGGAGAGGAAGCAAATGAGCATTAGATGAGCATGAGCAGTTTCAACCCTTTTTGATGGGCCTACAGAAGTCTCTCTGCACCAGCAGGTAATTGGGCTTTGTCTAATTAATTGAATAGGGATGTCTGCAGCTGAGCTGGTTGTCATGGCTCCCTCTGCAGCCAGCAGAGAAAGGCCAGTGCCTCTTGGGCATATTTATTCCCATCCTACAGGAAAGAATCCATGAGATAAACTGTGCCCTACATGGTTTCTGGAGAAGCCAGGATGCCACTGTAGAAAAGGGCTGGAGAGGGATAGTGTTTCTCAGAGCTCCCTCTGAGCTCCAGCAGGGACAAGAAGCTGTGTCCTGGCTCTTGTGTAGCACACCGAGCACATCTGAAATGGAAATCCCTGAGGTGTCTCTTGTGTGGCATCTCTGTCAGGGATGGAGGACAGCAAGCAGAGTGACTGAACCCAGAGCAGGCAACCAGCATCTCCAGGTCATTTCAGGGCTCTGACACAGAACACACCAGAGCACTCTCCAAATACAGGGGGATTTCAGTTCATCTTCTCCAAGTCCTAAGTGCTGTTTATCCAAAATAAAGCCCATAGCACCAATTCAGCCTATCAATCACCTCTCAAGGTCCTCTGACATCAATTGCTTACTTCTACAGGCTATCTGTTGGGGAATAACTGGGTTTCTCCCCTTAAGAAATGAGTAGGAAGGTTTCTTCCAAGGCATAGTTCCAATGAACCACATCCTAGAGTTTGAGGAAGAAAATCACATTTGTTCATATCAGGTTAGTTTCTACCTCACTCTAAGACATATTACACCATCATCAAATACTTTAATATACTGTTACACACACAAAAAAAAACCCATTGTGAATTTCAGCAATGTTTTCCCACTTGATTCTTTTCAGTACCGTCTGTAGTACAGCTGTCACCTGTTCATTTTTAAACATTTCAGCCTGTAAAATTTGCTTTCTAGAGGCTGAAAATGTGTGGAGGCAGACAGGACTGGCACAGGGTATGAGAGAGGGCATTGCTGTGCTGGTCCAGCTGAGTATCAGGATGGTAATGCATGGAGATTGCTGCTGGTACAAGGTGATGCCCATCACCATTTTTCATCTAATGCATCAAAATCCAAGTTGAATATAGCTTTTTTAAAAAAAGCTAACTGCAGAGAATAGTAGTTAAATGTGAAAAAAAAACAGGTTAGTGTTAATATTAGCTTTGTAGTAGATAGGATACAAGTAGCAGGAAACTCAGGGAAATGATGGAGCAGTCTTTTGGGAAAGCACAACTCTACATACACAGCTACACTTGAGATTACAAGGAAAACAAAACTCCAGGCTAAACCTGAAGAGAAGATACTGAGTTGCCTTGTAACGTGGCTTGACACATAGGATTTGACTCAGCGGATGATAGACCAACTTGCCCGTGGGCTTGGGGTGACTTTGTGCCAAAATTAGTATACTTCTCAGTGAGCTTGCATGGAACTATCACCAAGGGAAATCAGATCAAGGCAGAGAAGCAAAAAATGGTGTTAAACATTGTTAATTTATTCATTCTGATCTCATCTGCTTGAAACAAAGGTAGCCCCATTGTTTTTTAGGATACGAGAAAGCTGTGAGCATCCTTCTTGAGGACACTGAGCATTACCCCTGAAATTCCATCAAAGCTGCTTCTGGCTCTCCATTTGCAATACTTTTCCTTCCTCCCTGCACTAGGCACAAGGTTCATCTACCCCAGCCCTGAAAGCTCCAGCAAATTCCCTGCTGAGGCAGCACATCACCCACACACCTTCAAATGAAATGAACTAGGAAGTCCAGAGAGAGTATCCCACTAAACAATTCCTTTCATGCCCCCCACCACCTTTGGACACCCAGCCTGTGAACAAGACTATGGGGAAAGTAAAACTGGTCAGAAACTGTATTCCAAAACCTGGCAGCCCAGACCTTAATCTAAAGCCATGAGAAATGCCTCATTTTTTAAATGCCAAATGATCCAGTTAAACAGTGCAACAACTTTGGGGCTCCTACAACACATAATGAAACCATCAATATGATACAAGAAACTGAGAACTTCCACTTTCACTCTGAGACTGAAAAGAAAATGGTATGTTAGAAAAGAAAACCAACTCTTGACTGCACATCATTTTACTGCTATACACTTGAAAAATCCTGATTGCTTCTGTTCCAGTGACTTTGTGCAGAGAAGTCAGTCCAGGCAGTGGTGTCTCATATCTGTACAGCATCACCAGGTTTTTACCCCAACTAACAGAGGTGAAAAGGTGAATAGTGGAGCAAGTCTGGACTGCTAAACCAATTAAGTTGATCTTGAAAAGGAATCCAAAACAACAGCAAGAGCTCAGATACTACAAAGCATCCTTTTCAGAGGTATTTCATTACACTTGGCTTTCTTCCTGGGCTGCAGTCCAGAAATATCAGCACTGCCTTATGTTTTTTTGGGTTTGTTTTTTTTTGTAAGAAATAAGTTGTTTGAATAATGTGCACCTTGTGCACTGCATTGGAACAGATGATCTTTCATCTCCTTAATTTCTTTTTCCATTCTGATCTTTCTTCCATGAATTCTATGGAAGCATTTTTTTCAATGTTTAGCAGAAGCCTAAAAGCCAAACTTCTGAATTACAAACAATTCTCACAGAAGGAAGACCTTTTCTCAGTCAACGCCACGGATCCCACATAACCCAATGATACACAAAAACCCAAAAATGACCACAGCCCCACTGTGAAACTATGACAGAAAAGCCCAGACTCTACCAAAGCCCAGGTCAGGAATCATCCCTGTCCCTGTGGGGAAGGCAGGACAGACACTGGAGGAAAACTCTGCTCCCATAAACACTGCACAGATCTTTTCTAGAAAAGTCTGCACCTAAATACTTTAAAACTACTCCTTTGATGTGCCCTTTGACTACTTGTCTATCCCTAAGGGAATTACTCATGCCTTCTAATTCTTATCAGCAAATTCAGCACCTCTGGTCTTGTCTGAAGTGATATCTATGGCTGCGTGACTCAGAATCATGACAATTTAGGATGTAGCTGCCTCGTTATCAGCAGTGGACCATCTGGATGATACTGTTGCATGTTGCTTCTTAGATCATATAAAAAGCAAGTCCCTACCACTTTTAGCCTCTGAAAAACACAGTTTTTCACAGGAACCTTTCATCCTGCCTTGCCAGGCAGATGAACATATCTGAAAGGCAATTTTAACCTCTGTTGTTATCTCTGCTTTACAAAGGTAACAAGGAGACCGTGGCATTTTCATGGAGGATCCCAGAGTGGCCACAGGTTCAGCTATAGTCCTAAGATGTATCTGGTGCAGCTCTGGAGGCAAGTTTAGAGACACTTTAGCTGCTAAGTGCAGCTGCATCTGCTGGCTGCTCAAAGAGTGCTCATCTTTTTCTGCTGTATTGACTCACAGAAGAGCCTGTGACTGTGGGTGCAGACTGACATCTGGCCACAGAGTGGACTGAGCAGCTCTGAGCTGAAAGGGCAGCCAGCCACACATTTCTTCGTGCCTCTGAGCTGCCTTTACACAGCCACTGCTGTCATTGCCTGCAGCACATTTTTTCAGCCAGCTAAGTTCATCAGTCTGGCTCACTGGTGTGCCTGCAAACTGGGAAAGAGCAGAGGTTCTTGCAGTAATCCTCGTGTGCTTTAGATATTGTTGCCTTTCATCTGCATAGCACTTTACAGCTTTTAAATATTATATTCCTGCTAGGTCATAAATGTTGGAATGCTTCCTCTGCTACTTAAACAGCAATTCAAGAGAGCAGCTTGAAGTACTATGGCTCATAAAAATGAAGCTTGTCATGGAGGAGAAGGAAAAACACTGTAAGCTGTAATCACTCTGCAAAAACGTTGCTGGAAGATACATAATCCAACATGACACTTGAAGTTCTTGCCATGGAGCATTTGATCATAAAAGAAAAAAAAAAAAAAAAAGGTTTTTAAGTTCTATTTTCACTTCAGTGCATGACATCCCACCAGAGCAAACAGTGCACTAGCTTAAATGATAAATAACAAACACTTTATTTTCACAGACACAATATTTCCATTCCAAGAGCAACTGTAAAATAGAAATACTGAAAGTGAGTGTAACTGTAGGAATACTGCATCATAATAGAAATGTTTTATCTCAGTAGAGGACAGTATGAAGTTATTATTTCTCCTTAAGCCAGAACAAAACAACAGGAAAAGACTAACCTTTTGTCCCACCTCGAGTTTCAAATATCATCAGTTACACAAAGGCTCAGTGATACAAATCCAAAGGAAACACACACCCTAAGATGTCACTCCACTAGTGTCCTGAAAAGCACAGCAGCATGGCAGGTGAGGAGCAGCCATGAAAGCAACCACAGCTGTAGGGTTCTTTGCTAAAACCTCTTGCGGGGTCACCATGAAACCCAACAATGTGGCCAAATGCTTTTCACCAAAGGGATGGCAAAAAAGCAGCAGGTAATATATATTCTCCCACCATAAAGAACAGGAGCTAGAAGATGAATGAAATCACTGTAGTTTAGAGTACACAGTGTGATTTCTGCGAGGGCTGGGAGCCCACAAGAACCCTTGGGGGCAGTACTACATACATTCTCCTGGAACCTTTACCGTTGGGCAGAGAAGCACCTGGATCACACCGTCATCTCGTCCTGCCATCACCCCATGCTACCACCACATGGTGCCATGCTGCCACCAAGCTCCCGTTTGCGGGGCAAGAACCACATTCCCACGTCCCAGGAGACACCGGAGCTAACCCCCTCCCTAAGGCTCATAACCCTCAATTCTGCGAGATGCGGGATCTCCCAGCTCCCGCTCCCCCGACCCCGCCGCTCCCCGCACCCGTTGCCCGGCCGAGGCTGCGGGCGGACCCGCCGGGGCGCTCACCCGAGCAGCGCAGTCCCCGCGAGAGGACGAAGCGGCAGCAAAGGTCGCACCACGTTCCCGCCTCCGCCAGCCCGAAGCGGTGCGGAGGCTCCGCCGGCGCCTCAAAGATAGTGCGGACGTGGCGAGGTCGCGGCGGCTCCGGACGACGGCGGCGGCCGCCGTCGTACGCGGGGCCGGGGACGCCGACCGACGCGTCCGGCTGCGGGAACATCGCGCGGACCCGCGGGGGTTTCCCTCGCCTGCCAGCCGGCATCGCCGCCATGCGGAACCGGGGTTACCGACCGCTGCCCGCCTCTCCTTGCGGAGCGGCCGGCGGTTGACGCCTCACGCACATGATACCCGCGGGTGAGGGGAGCGGGGAGGCGGCGGCGGGGACAAGGCGAGGGGGGAACGAACACGCACCGCACCGCGCTCCCGTCGTTCCCCCGACGTGGCAGTGGCCGGAGCTCGGGGGGTAGGGGCGCTCCCACTGAGAGCCGCTCTGGTGCCGCTTCCCGAGTCCTCGCACCATGAAGCGTTTCGGGGATGAGCAGCCGAGGGGGGGACTCGGGAACCGCTCCCAGTTTTCCAGCCGCCTTCCCTGGACCTGCCGCTGCAGAAAGTAACCGGCTGTACCCAGCAGTAGCA
>JAOEGS010006022.1:0-31092 GCA_025447755.1 Corythornis vintsioides | reverse complement strand
GGGCGCCGCCGCGGCGCTGTGCCGAGCCGCGCGCTCGCGCGCCCTCTCGCGACTGGCAGTTTGTAGACGCTCCCTGGGCTCGCGCGCCCGCCTCCAGGTGGCCCGGCCCCCACAGCGGGCGCGGCGGCCGCCCCTCAGCCCCCGCCGGCCTCCGCCGCGGACCATGGGCGATGCGCTCCGCCCGGCGCGGGGGGCTGCGCACAGGCGGCGCCGGAGGAGGTGAGGCGGCGCTGGGGTTCGGGATGGTGGTGGTGGGGGACCGGGGACCTCTGCCGCGCCCAGACGCGGGGTTGTGGGGGGACGACACGCGCGCCGCAGTTGTCCTCCTCAGGCCGCTGCGGCTCCGCGGGCCGTGAGGGAGGGTGGTCGCTGCACCAACCCCCGGCTCGCCCCCCCGTTCTGAGGCCACCGCACGGGGTGGGGGTTCTCCCCCCACCAAGCCCCGGGCTACATCGTCTCCTCCGAGGGCCGGCTCGGCCCGGGGGCGCCGCTTGCCCCGGTGCCGCGGAGCGCCGCGAGGCGAGGCCGGCGGTGGGTGCGGGCGCGGAACGGGAGGGAGGGGGATCGCCGAAACAACCGCTTTGGTGCGGCGGGGCCCGTCCTTGCCGCGGCCCGGCCGCCCCCGTCACCTTGCGTAACGACCTTCCGCGCCCGGCGCGGCGGGGAAAACCTTCGCGGGCTGCGGCTGCCGCCCCCCGAGCGAAGCAGGGGGCCCGGGAGGTGTCTCCGGAGCGCGGCTGGGGGGGAGCGGCTCCGAGGAGCCCTGCGGTGGCCGCCCGCCGTGTTCCCGGGAGGACGGGCGCGCCTCTGAGGGACGGAGCGGCACCGGCGGAGGTTTAACCGAAGCGCGCGGGTGGCAAAGCTTTGCCGCGGATGGGAGGATAAGTCTTGACCGAAAGTCTGTTGAAATCTCCCCCTTACGATCCGATAGACAAGCTCTCGGTTCCACCCGCTGCTGGTCTTGCTTCCTCTTCAGACTTTGTACATCTCCAGGAAGCGAATTGGATAAAAAGGTTCCTGAAAGCTGTCATCTTGGTGCCAACTGTGTTTTGGTCTGCCGTGCCCGCTGCTTATTCGCCAGAGGTGCACTGAGTTTTAGATTGCCTGTAACAATGCTCTTCGTTTGTTAAGCTCGGTATTTCTTAGCTGTAAACGTTGTTTTGTGGTTTGATCCTAGGGACTTTCTGTGAGAAGCAGTGACTGACCTGATGTGATTGCATAGGTGTGCAGACCTACTTTAAACAAGAATTTTCAAGGCTTGTTTTATTGTTTCCCTGGATTTTTAGCAACTGTTTAAGGTAAACTTAATTTTTAATATATTTAAGGGGAAAATAAATGTCACTCAGTTTCGAAGAACCAAATCTTGGCAGAGGCTTTCCTCGCTGTTCACGTAGGTTCCATTTTTCCCACATACAGAATAATACCAATCTTGTCTTTTGAATGCATATTTCTTTCCGGCATTGTGTTCAGCAAACTTGGGAGAATGAATTAATTCTTGCATTAGCTCTTGATACATCATTCTCTCCTGATAACTGCAGAAAGAATAGAATGCTCTTTAAATGAAGGTTTACTCTTGAGATTCATATTATTCTAGTATCTGGTCTTATTTGTCTGAAAAGCTTTGTCACCTTGTCCCCATGAAATAGTATGATAGCTTTTTCAACAGCATGACTCATAATACTAAATACAGGAATGAATTTTGACTTAGTGCAGTGTAAGTGCTTTATCTCAGCGAAGAGCCTTGCATATAGAAAATGCAGTTAGGGTGGAGGGAATGTCTGGTACTGTATCTGTTCATCTCTGTCTTCAGGACAGTGTTGGAAGTTATTTGCAGGCTAGTGGTCCATCTTTACTCCTAGATCAGTGAGATGATCTCAGGTCTTTCAGAATACTTCTGCCATTTCATCATTGACTGAAAAGCTTTCAAAAAAAAGAAGGAACTGCTCAGTTCTTGTTATATAGTACTGAAACCGTGTTGCCTGGGTACTCTGGCTCCAATGTAGTCTCAATAGGTGATTTACCTTCCTGCTTCCTCACCTTTGTGTAAGCTCTGTGTATTGTTTGTGAGAAGCCAGTCATTGCCACACTCGAGGTTCACAGTTACTGGTGGCCGCATCGAGCCTGCTAGTAGGAAAAACCTTCACCTTTTATTTCTGCTGGTTTTCTTACATATAAGGTAACTTTTTCTGCTGCTTCCTACTCTTTATCTAAGATGATGCAGGGAACAATTTACACTTAAAGTGGCCCGCGGAGCAGAATGTCTGTTCTTTACAATTCAATGTATACAGGCTGTTTGCTGTTGCTCAAATGTAGAATACAGATTTATTTGTATGAACAGAATAAGGATTAAATAAGAACATATGCTTCCTCTTTTCTGGGTGATAAATCCATCTTGCTGTCCAGGAGGAAGGCAGCTTATGCAGCCTGGACTGAAAAGATGCCGAAAGTTGAAGTGACTGAACACTGCATATAAGAAGATCAGGTTGTTTAAGCTCTCAAAACCAAACTGCCTAAAACTTAGGAAGCAGCCAGCAGCATTGGGTGCAAATCATCTAAAATCCTTAATCTGCTTCATAAAATAGAATCTGGCAAAATAATGAAGTGTTCTGAATTCCTAAAATTACTCAGAATAGACAATTGCTTTCCAGTTTTACGTCATCTCTCTCCAACCAGATTCCCTTCCTTTCTCTTTTTTTTTTAAGAAAAAAAAAGAAAAAGAAAGCTTTATACCATTAGCTTCTGTGCTTGAGATAATATGTAGAATTTTACTAGCACCACTTCTTTCCCTTGAAGTTTGAATTTATTTTTTATTTCATTTGTAAGGTTATGCTTTGGCATTTTATGCCTCTGTCATCAGAGTTCACTCTGATTTTGCCTTTGATTAATAAAATAATGTAGTATGCAGTTTTCTTCCTCAGTTTTGCTTTAAAATTTTAATATAACTTCAGGAGCAGTTGGCATTAACTGCCCTTCACTGATACACTAGCTTGATTATTAGCTCTGTGGTAGGTGTTTTGAAGGCTTATGTGAATGCAGTGTTCGTGTTCTGAGCAGATTGGGATCTAAAGAAGACTGTCTTGGTGTTTCCTGAGATAATGGGAGAATTAGTTCATTTCTTTTTGATCAGAGAGGGAGATTGGGTGGTAAACATTGCTTTATGGTTATTTGCCAACAGATTGTCTGACTTAGTCTGTGCTTAGTCTCTTAAATAGACAGTGGAAGTAAATACAGTATGATGAATATCAAAAAAGCCAAGGTCTAACAGTAGTTTAATTTGTCACGTTATTCCCAAAGTATCTGCAGAACTTTTCTGCTTAGCTTGGTTTGGAAGCAGGGCGTTACTCCAGCAGCAACTCTGGGTAACAAACATCGGAAGCATCTGCTGAGGGAAATGAACATGCTGCACAGTGCAATTCAGCTGGGAATCTGATGAGTGGAAACTCGTTCAGGAATCAAGCAGTTTTGCTCTTACTGCATTTTCAATTTCAAAAAAGTCGTAACTGATTGGAGTGGAATAAGGTCACCCTTTATTCCTCTTTATTTTTGCCAAGTTAGTATTTATCTGTCTCTGCCTTTTATGTATTGCATATGCACATGCACTTGAACAGATGGAAAAAAACTCAAACCAACAAACCTAAAAAATCCTTTGTCTTCTATACTTCAAAAGAAAAGTAGAATTTTGTATTTGCCTCTGTGTGTGTGTGTGTGTGTGTGTGTGTGTGTGTGCGCACACATAAAACCTCTTGTTTTCCTCTCTTACCCTACTCTTACGGGCATTCATTATTGAAGTTGTAAAGGCTTCATTATCTGTTTTGCTTTCTTTAAGAGAAATAATTTTGATAGTGGCTTGATTTCCATCACTTCTGACCCCATCTTATTTGACTATTTCTCTTTTGTCCACGAGTTGATAACTCACTGCCATTATGGCTACAAAGGGAAGGTGACTAGAGTTTCATATAAACTTAGACTAGTCCAGTGAAGGTTCTGGATATTGAGATAAGCTCTCTTAATTGGATGGCATTTGAGGATGAGCCACCATGAAGATGGAGAATTGGTGACACAAGTGCCTCCCAGGTGTGAGGCACTGGCTTTTTGTGACAATACAAACTTACTCTTGTATTCAACCTGGAATAGTTTGGCTGCCTTGAGATGATTAATTCATGGAATTTTGTTCTTGCCTTCCAACAAGGAGAAGTCTTGTCTGCTTTAATCATGTGAATCCTTCAATGCCAAGGTCTGGGCATGCACACAGGCTGGGTTGTAGCTCCTTTGAGGACCTTCCTCTAAAATTACAGCGTTTTCCTGTATCTGTGGCAACTTGTGTACTAGGGGGAGACACTGCAATGAAAGAACAGAGAAAGAAGAGAAAATTAGTTTGTGGGACAGGGATTCCCTTTTAAAATATTCTAAAGTAGCAAAGTCCTTTTTTTTTTTTGTGAGGAAAGCTTAAGTCAATGCTGTGATTCGTTTGATTTATTATTTATGGTTTGTATGAGTTAAGAGTCTTATGATCCTGGCCCTTTGAGGATCACAAGGTCCTCTTATTTCTGTTAAGCTAACTGTATTTCTTATATCCCACAGGCATTCCAAACTGTTTAACCTTGATTATTAGTCTAACCTACTAATGTTTGTCTTACTGATTTTTATATCCTGATAAAAAAGTCTTTGAAAACTATCAACCAAGTCTTTTGACCTTGTTCTTTACACGCAAGGATTGTCACTGGTTGCAAGTAGGAGGCAGAACCTGATTTTACTTTTATCAGTTGTTGCTTATGCTTCCTGTAGTTCGTTGCATTTCTCTGTGTAGAAATTCTTGCTATATTCCTTTTGGTTACATTTCCTTAGAACAGTTTTAGAACTAAAACCTTTTCTTTGCTTTTGTTAGAGTTAAGTAATGGAGTTGATTGCTGGTTCTTTGGCTGTTCAAGTTGTGTTCCTTCCTTCCCTGTGAAACAGACAAGTCATATGTGCACCAAGTATGTACACTATTTATATAACCTGGATAGAGGTCCTAGCAAAGCATTTTCAGATAGCTACTAATCTAATAATGGTGTATTTGGAAAAAATTCTTCACTAAAGGGTTGTAAAGCACTGAAACAGGATTTCCCAGGGAAATGATTGAGTCACCATCCCTGGAGGTATTTAAAAGATGTGCAGACGTGGTGCTCTGGGACATGGTTTAGTGGTGAACTTGACAGTGTTAGGTTTATGGTTGGACTTGATCTTAGAAGTCTTTTCCAACCAAATGATTCTATGATTCTAAGTTGTCACAAGGTATGACACAAGCTGTAGTGAGTTAATCCTGCCAAAGGTTATTTTTTGTGATGTGTTCTGGACATGTGACATCTCAAGATACTGAACCTTTTGGACTCTACTGCAGAATGCCAGGCCTCTTGTCTGCAAAATGTGTGACTAAAGTGGATTAATGTGTTCTCACATAACATCCTTGTTAGTACAAAGGTATCTACATGTATTCACTTAGGTAGTAGTTCTCTTGGGTTTCCAATGCTGTGTCTTGTTCCCCTCTTTTTTGGTGTTGCTGTTCCTTTACTTGTTTTCTCAGTGTGTTTCTTCCTTTTCTACAGAGAACTAATACAGTATGAATGTGATATGCCTGGAAAATAATTTCAGGTATTAAGGACCCATGTAACCAAACTCATATTTTCTGTGCTATTACTTATTTTTTTCTTTGTGTTAAAATGTGTTAAAGTGTAAAATATGTTTTGATTGAAGATGGGTCCATCTGAAGTATTTCATTACTTACATAAAACTTGTCTATATACAGTACATGAGTTAAGATATATAACTCCTTATTCAGTAAATTTTATTAACTGGATTTGATTCATAGCAAAAATCTGAGCATCTCCCTAACTAGCTTTTAAGTAACTTCCACAAGTTTTTCTCAATAGGTCCTGTTCAAGTACAGTTTGTGCAATGATTTCATTTTCTGTGTTGTAGAATAAGAAGAGGGAAAATCATAGCTTTAAATTGCTGTCAAGAAACTTTTGTGCTGTACCATTAGAACTCTTATCTCAGACACACTAATTAATAACTATTTCTGAAAAGGTTGTTTAAAAAATAACAAACCAAAACTCTAGAATAATTTCACAGAGTGTTTCTAACATGATAATTGTCCAGGCTTGATGTGGTTTATTTATTCTATACCAAGACATTGTAACATGGTTGTATAAAATGTGAATGAGACTGTGTGCATGACCTAACTGTAGAATGTGAGTCCCACCCTGGTTCAGTCTGCTGTCATGTGAAGGCTGTTTCTGCCTATAAGAAATGCTGTTGGTACTAATGCCTCTAAAATGTTACTCCAAGTAACATAAACTATAAAATAGTTTCTTTTTGAGTTGCCCATTTCTGCCTAGATGCAGTTAAAGCTTGCTGACTTTAATAAGTAAGATACCAATGCATACAGAAAACATAGAATTTGTCTAGAAGTATTCAGCAAACAGTGGTAACCAGATCTTCATCATCTTAGATTCTCAGAATTAGTTTATTTCCATCTTGATTTTGGTATGAATTGCACATTAAAAGAGGCTTCCTTTTCCTAAAAAATCTAGAGTACTGACTTTCTGTGTCTTTGTTTGTGTGCTTATCTGATCTTGGAACTTCTGTCATTGAAAAAAAGAGAAACTAAGCAGACAGCTCTTATTTCCTGCCTGGGAAAAACCTGAAATCCTCTCAACATTGAAACGTTCACACCTATTTGGCAAACATCTGCAGTAAAGTTGAAGGAGCTTGACAACAGTTTTCTCTATAGGTGCTAACAGATTATATGCAGATAGAAACTTTGCTAGCTACTTCATGCATACAAACACACAGACACTGGGGGCAAAACTACAACAAACCACACCACAAACAAACACAGGAAAGGGATGTGGAACACTCTGTAAGGGAGGGGGGAGCGGAAGACAAAATTTTCTCATTCTTTGCCACTTCCACTGGGTTTTACAGGCTCTTTGACCAGATTATTACAGCTACGTGATTCCAATCAGCTCCTTAGCACCTTCATTTGGTTTTGTAAGTTCTTTCAAAAAGAAACAGTTTCCTTCCCTATATTTCTCCTCATGAAGTGGAGTTTCTCAGTCAGTACTAATGATTTTCCAAAAACACGGTGAAATGCAGTGTCATTCTGTTTAGGGTTACATCTATTTGTGTTATGCAGCTGCTTTTCTTTTACAAGAACAGAAAAAAAGCATTCAGGAGGAGAATGATGCAAATGCTTCCATGGTTTTTCTACTCAACCTAACAGCTATTTTACTATAGATAAAATCAACCAGTTCTGAATACTTTATCTAGTTTTAAGAGCTTCAAGTTAAAGCATGTCCTTAACATATTAACTTTTTTTAAAAAAAGATTTATATTTCTAATAGATTTTTTTGGATACCAGTTGAGTTTATTTGCAAATCAGTTTTAGAAAAAAATACTTTTCTCTGAGATTATAACTTCTCTTGAAAGAACTATAAACTGTACTCCTTATACGTAGTCATCTGTAGCTCTTGTTAGAATGCTTTCCTAGTTTTTTTTTTTTAGATTAACAGTCATATTAAAAATTAGATAATCATTAAAATAAAAACTGACTTTTAAAATTGCCTGAGAAATTAAACCAAGTTGCAGAAGTGTTTGACAAAGCAACTTGACAAAGGGCTTAATCTATATCTCAGTGGTTTGAGACTTCTTGGGAAGTTTATCAATCTCCCTTCTATGGCCCAAGTTCTTAATCTTTATTCGAGCCTTCTTGGGTTCTGGATTAATAACCTTATTAGGACTATACATGATTCCTTTGAGGAGAAGGTTATAGTAACTTTTATCTAACTTGTGTTACCAAAACTCTTACTAAGATAAATAATATTTGACAGATCAAGGAAGAGGTTCAGATTGGCAGGTGATTAAGGTTTTGGTCTCTCTGTTGGAGTCCATTACAAATTTATACTAGCAGCTGAGATGAAGTCCTATGAAAGTAGTAATTGTCCACTGGAAGTTTGGAATTTTAGTAGCCTGGCTGATCCATGCTGACTGCTGAATGTACAGTGAGTAGGCAGTTGCTGCAATGCTGTTGGTATGCTACCAGCAGTCACTTTGTGTGCCACTGGCCTGTGGTGAAAGGCATAGATTTTTGTAATGATGTAGTGAGAGTTTAACTGCAGTGGGTAAAGTTCTCTACTGGTGTAAAAGGCATATGGCTGTTTACTTAAGCTCTTTTTGAGTTGATGCTATTTAAACCTCTGGCTCTGTATATTGAAACTAGTACAATGAGACCCAAGTGTGTACTTAAACTTCCCTTTTGAGGGCTGTACTGGCTGATACAGAGTAAAAGCTTGTAACAGGTTTAGCTTCTGTTCAGCTTCTGTTAAAGTCCTTGTACCTTGATTCATTTCCTGACATAGTAGTTTCCATATGTACTGGTTGCGTAGCTTGTGCAATGTATAATATTACAGAAGAATGCCAGTATTGATCAAAACATTTCTAAGAATGCTTTCTTACATACTGAGATATTGGCACACATTTGGCCACATCTAGAGCAGAGAAAGCAGCCAGTCTTATAAATGGATAAAAAGATACCTTTTTAAAAAGCACTACTTGAAAATAGTATTATAATTTAGAAGTGGGGAAAACTGTGCTACATAAATGTCACATTTCTTAGACCTAAAAGGGGAGTTAGATGGAGATCTGAAGAGTCTAATTTACCGTAATTTGGCATTAAGAAAAATGTAAATCAGCAAGAGGCTTTTTTGCTTACATTTGAAGTATGAGTTTTCTGCATCCTGTGTATGTGAACATGATTTTTCTTTTCCTATTCACTGTTAGTACTCTTTTGTTAGCATTGTCTTGGTCTCTGTTCAGACTGTTGCTTGCACCTTAAGTCTTGTTCTACCCTTGAGCATTGTTGCAGTTGAATATGACAAATTCTGTGCTTAACTGATAATCTGGTACTTTGGGATATGATGTTTAGAACACTCCATGGACCTCAGTGGTCTTAAACACCGTTTTACAATTTGTAGTGCCTTATGCTAGTGAAATCTTCTGTGCATTGATCAGAGAATAATTAACACCACCATTTGGTGATGCTTTTATATGGGAATGTCATTAGTTTTCCTGGTCTTAACCAAGAATGCAATTAGATGAATTTTGTGCCCTCATATCAATCTATTGTCCCTATACCAGTCTCTCCCCATTTCTTACCAGTGCATTTATGTGGCTGGCAGGTTGTTGTGGCTGTGAATGGCATTCTGGTGTTTGGCTGCTCATGTCTCAGAATGACATATAGGCTGGAGAAGTTTGGAGAGGGATAAAGATGCTGCTTTCAGTGACAGTGCTGGCTTGGGGTGTTTGAACATCAGCATAATATTGAAGATTGTGTTCTTATTACTTTTTAGCCCTCTGCTACCCTAATATTTTAATGGTGGGTAATGCTCTATCCAGTAGGTCAAATGGCCCCAGTCTTTATCAAGCAAATTACTGCTCTTCCAAAAAGACTTACTCTATGCAAGTCTTATCAATATAAATTTTTGTTTATCCAAATTAACAAAAAATAATCACCAGCCAAACAAAAAAAAATCCCTCTCACTGTATAAATTCCTGATACACAAGCCAGCTTTCACACTATTTATTTGGGCATGTATTATGAAAAGTTTTTTTAATGAAGGTGTACTCTTACCTTTTCACAAACTACAGAGTATTTTTAAATATGCCACCCACTTTATTCTTTAAATAACTGAAATTTGACATTTCATTTAAAAGGCTGCTGATGCAGCATTGTAGTTTGGCAGAACTTACTCTAAGAACTTTACATTGCTCAACGTGTTCACCTTCCATGTACTACGGGGATCAAGACTAGTGCTCAAGACAAAAATACTTGTCCAGTCCACAAAAATGCAGGAATAAGACCTTTTCATGGTTTATTTTGTACTGACCAGCTTTGTCATTCTTGCATTTGACAAACAGAAGAAGAAATCTGTCAAATGTTATTAGTATACTTTTTTTTTTGTATAATATATTTGCTCTTGGCTTGTGTGCGTGGCTGAGTGCACTGCTGACCACTGTCCAGTTTACTATAGTGTTAAGGTCTTTATTTCCCTATTAAAAATTATTTAGAATATAATGCTAAGTACATCAGTGTTTGAGTTGTAAAATTATTTTAAATAGATGGGGAGAAGTATTAGAAATTCTCCAGAACTCTACATAACAGGTTTCATGGCTTTGGTGATACTTTCCATTCTGATTTGGCTTCTGTCTGTCTCCTTTCTTCCTTATTTTGTGTAATTTGAAGCATGTTTTCTATGTCACTGCTACTTAATTATTGCTATTACCACTGCCTCTGCTGTTCCACATCCTAAAAGACTGAAGGGCTAATCATATTGTGCCCTCTTTTCATTTGGCTTTCAGAAGCTATGCAGGCAGCATACATGTTTTCTGTTCTGCTCAGCACTGGAAATAGCCTTCCACTGGACTGTGAAGATTTTAGTGAAATCATCTCTTTCAGCAGATATGTTAAAATTCAGCTGTCTCTCAATTAAAAGTATCCTTATTTTTGGTTTGGTTTTTGTGTTGTTGATCAAGCTGGATTTCAGTTACATGTAAGAATTGCTTTGGGAATTCTCCACTGTGCTCAGAAAAAAAAGCAAAATCATCTTACTCCAGACTTCTGAATGGCTTTTACCTTCTTTCTCCAAAATGTCTTGTCTTTAAGGATGAAATTTTACCGTGTGACTTTCTTTTTTTTTTCACATATGTTGCACTTAAGCTTTACTTCATGAGTTCCTGTCCCCTGAAGTGTTCTTGTGAAATTATTTCTCACATGTGTGACCTGTTTCTTTATTAAATCATTTAGGAAATACCCTTATTTACTGAACTCATTGACTTCTAGAGTTGGACTAAAACAGAAGTCCTCATTGTGCCCCACCCACCCAACAAATGTGAATGGATTTTTTTTCTTGTAGAATGAAGTTGAGGAAGTCTCTGAATGGTATATGCATAGAATCTTCTTATCGTCAGCTAATAATAGATATAAGATGAATCTTTCTGTTGTGGTTGCTCACCAACTAATTTATCAAAACTAATTTCTTATCAAGCAAGGAATTAGTGCCCTCAGAAGGCCTTGCATCTGTTTCTTTGTCACATCAATACATTTCACAGATCCTCTTTCTTTTTTTCTGATGTGGTTTTTCCAACTGATCTCAAGCAACTGTTTGTAATGATTGAGGCCATTTCTAGTGAAGGTCTGACTCTGCCAGTGTTGCACAGGCTTTGAATCTACAGAAAATGGAAGTAGCACACTGAAGGTGAGTAATTGCTGAGTGTCCTATAGTTTGTCTGGATCTGCAGATTTTTTCCCTGGGTGTTGTTTGCACCAGAATTGACTTCATATTTTTGCTGAAGTATAAGTTTGCTACTTTAAATTGTCTCAGTGCTCAAAAGGAAAGCTGAGCAGAGTAAGACATCAAATAAATCTGAATTAAGACAACTTTTTTAATACTATCTTCTGAAATTTCTGGTAAAATTATGCTAGCTATTGTCTTTTCATAATTAAGCAGCTTCTTTTGTAAGCTTACCTTTTAAAGTCCCTCTTTGAACTTTTCATTGCATACAGATTTTAGGTGTCTAATTGTGCACAGCATAGCAGATAGTTACTTCCAGTCATGAAGCAGTAGTTAGTTTTGTTTTTTAATGAAGGAAAAATCTTGCCAATTCTGAAGGATCTTACAGGGTGACTGGTAGAGGAAGATCTGGTGGTAGTGATGGTGGAGTCATTAAGTGGTTGGGAAGTGCTCTCTCTAAGGTAAAGCAGACTTGATCATGAAGAGCAGGAATAATGCAGTTAATGGGAGAGATGTTAGGAGTTCAATCAGAGCCTCCCTATGGGAAAAGCAGTTGCTTTGCTGTCTTGAAGATTTCTCGGCTTTGGAAAATTAAATGAAAGTCACTTAAAAGCCATATGCCAAAACAGATATATGCAATAGTAATTTGGGATTTAAATATATATTATAAGGGTGCAAAGATTATTTCCAAAGCATTCTATGGACTTAAAGCCTCAAGTCATGTGTTGATTCCAAACTGTAGGATACCTCTTTTCTCAGCATTAAAACAGTGGTCTAATGTGGAGTAAAGCCTGGAAGCTATTGAGTGTTTGTTATGGAGCTGTAGAAAGAAATATCATATCTCTTTGAAATACAGAGGCCAATGTTACTGAAAAAATAGATTTCTTTTGTCTGGCTATCAGCATTAGGTGGTTTGTTGTTTTATTTTCCTTCCTGTAATCAGAGATACTGTTTTACTTTGCATGGTGGCTCAAATACAGGTTTGTCTGCTTCCTGCACTGGAACGGGGGTGTAAATCAGGAGGCTAAGACATGATCCAGTGGCAGGATAGTCTGTATTGGACCCTCATGGTTGCAGCTTACAAAGCAAGTGGACAGCTCTGAATGTTGAAATGTTTGAAGGTAATGCCTTAAGCAGTTATCTGTCAAATCCCAGCTGTAAAAAAGATAAATCAATGGATCCAAGCAATAGAGTTTAAAAGAAAAAGTCTTTTTGAACCAACTTATCTTTTAAAGATGTGTTTGCCAGCATATTTCCCCAGTGAGTAGAAAGGAATGAGTACTTTCATAATACTAGAAAATCTGTTCCTCTCCCTCTCTGCCTGTCTTTTTCCCTTCATTAGCTAAGACTAAACAGTAATGAACTCCATTCAGCTGTGGTAGTGTCACTATAGTGGTCTCTCTTTTCCTGTCTGCTAGAACTACACTATTGTTTCAAGACCATTTAAATTCTGCTCGGAGCCATAAGTGATCTTTTTGGCAGCCTTATGCGTTTACATTAACTGCTGGATTGTAATAATTTTCAAATGGATTGTCTGAAAGTGCATTATTATTTTTTTTTTGGGTACACATCTATAGATTAGTATTCATGTCTTAGTGTTGTGGGTTTATTTCACATTTTGTGTCTTTACCTAGCTAACATTAACTTGGTTCTTCTAAGATGCTTACTGATGCAGGCTACGAGAATGGATGATGAACCTGCCCTGAAAGTCAGAAGAAAATCAGACAGTAGGAACAATTCCACAAAGTTTGCACCTTTGATACAAAGTGTTTTTTTTCAAGAGCCTTCATCTAATTAATTAGGTAGAGTGTATGGTATACCTGCAACCAAATGTCATCCTTTATTCAAGTTTAAGTTCCTTTTGTAGCAAACCTATCACTGCATTTGTCCTGAGAAGTCTCCTACCTTCCCATTGTTAGCTCCAAACACACAGTTTTTCACTGTCACCATACTAGTGATGGACTTTACTGTCTATTTAATTACCTCTCTGATTCTAAAAGCCATTTGCATTTAGGGCATTAAAGAGGTTTGCAGTAGGACACATAGATACTGTTGGCTAGAGCTTAGGGTGCAGCTACAATGGAAAGATGTGATCTAGATTATAGCTTCAGCAGCTGATCTTCAGCTGTCAGTGGCACCACTTGTCATAATTGGATGTAATTTTTAAAGGTGGTTTTTTTTTTTTTTATGTTGCAGGGAAAGGGGCAAGAGAGCCTTGATGCTCTTACATTTATATTGCTTATAATGCATTTGTGTTGTTGAAATGCTGGAGAACTAATAACATACCAATGAAACATCTGACTTAACTAACTGCCTTGTAAATCTTGCATCTGTGATTCAGATTGTATTTGATAATTACATGGGTATTTTTTATATTTGTGTGTTTTCAAATTTTATTAATCTGTCTAGTATGTGAAGGAGCTTTTAGTAGGTACACTGCAAGATTTTCTGCTAGAAAGGACCTGGGTTTTTCTTGTCTTTCATCTGTATAACCATGTACGACCTCTGGACTGATTTCTATTGCAGTGGAAAAGAAATTTATGAAGTTTTACATGCTCTTTTAGAGAATATGTACTAAAGTGGATCCAGTTCTACTTGGATTTGGAAAACCATTTCATTTAATGTCAGTGCTTCAGTTTATATGTGTTTTCTAAGAACTGTCTTATGTTCCCAGCACTCGAAGGAGAAAAGCTCAATGTTTATGCTTGAGAACATGCCAAAGAGAATATATGGTGGAATTCCAGGGCTGTTGAAAGTTTAAGAAAAGGTTAACAGGTATTAAACATAGCTAAAGAGCTTCAGATTATATAATCCTTGTACAGTTCAGCCAAGTGCAAAATTACCTCACCAGAGTTGTCTGTTTTATAAATTGATGTGAAAAGATGGAGAGGGACAGAATTACTTAAACTGAGAAAGATCAGAAAATTGTGGTAGGCAGGTGAGGAAAATAACCCTTTAATGAAGTTCAAATTGAAAAATGTAAGATTAAATCCATGACAAGGCAAATATAATCTCATTTTATAGTTATGTAAGACTGTTTAAAATGGGTCATCAGTGTTGGGGAAAAACATGCCTTTTTTTTCTAGGCTTTTTTTTTTTTTTTTTTTTTTTTTTTAACATACCAAATAGTGTTGTGCTGTTTGGTTTTTTTTCTCCTGTCCTTCCCACTCTAGAAGTTATGCTTCCCTCTAGGGACAAAGATAGGATGAAGCTAAATATATCACTTGTCTACTTTATTCTTCATCATGTTACTTCAGTGGTAATCACTTGTTTGAGATTTACCTTCAGAGATTCTGCCTGACATATGGTGATGTGCATAGTGAATATATGCAAACATATAGCAATTAAAAATTCATTATTGTATTTTGGGTTTAGTTTACAAATTGCTCTAACAATGAAAGGGATATTGAAAGCATTTATGCATGTAGGGGAAATTTCACCTTAATTCCTTATCCCATCCCTGGAAACATTCACGGTTATGTTGGATAAAGTTCTGAGCAACCTGATCAAGTTGAAGATGCCCCCACTCACCGCAGAGTGGTTGAACTGATGTCCTTTAAAGATCACTTCCACCCAAAGCATTCTGTGATTCCATGAATCTTTGTGTGAGATGGAGGAAAAAAATAGCCTAAGACCCTACTTGAGAATGGTGGTTATTTTGTTTCTAGTTTCAAATTATATACAAGAAAGCTAAGTTTCTCTTCTTTGAAAGTACCACCCTTTTCAGGGAATGAAATTTTGATGAGAGTTTGAGGGCCAAGACCTGAAGCACCAGCTACAGGAGTCTGAAGGCCAGCCTGAGGAAAGAGGAGAGTGAGTGCATGGCTTCTGCAGGAGAAGGAGGCCTGAAAGATAACAGCTACAGAGAGATTTTAGGTAGAAAGAGATGTGCTCCTTCAGGAGCCCTTTAGAACGGATACAAAGGGAGGTGCACCTTCAATCTGGGCATCCAGAAATGTAGCCATCAAGAACTTGGCTATGTCTCAAACTCTTTTTATACTGTGTTTTGGGTAACTGGGGAAAGGACTAAAATGTTCCCTTTCCCATTCCTAATGGGAACCATGCAATGATGAGGAACAAGTATATACTGCTCTAAATAATATTCAAACTGTAGCTCTTCCTTTGATACTCCCGACTGTCAGAGTTGGCATAATTGCTTGCCAGAAGTGGGAGTTGTGTCCAAAAAATCCAGCTTCTGATGATTGAGATAATTTACTTTGACTTTCCATGCAGCAGCTGACTCCTATTTATCCAGCTTCTAGTTCATCCTGGGTTTAATTTCTTTATAGGAGTTGACAGTAACATTTCTTCAGTTCATGCTGAAGACTGCATATTGGCAAGTAAACAGGTAACCATTAGAATACACATCAAATGAGCATCTACTGAGGCTTTATGCAGAACCTTAGATCAAGTACCTGACAGTAAGTCATGATGTCAGTATGCTGAACCATGAGGACACAGAAAAACAGTAGATTCCCACAGTCTTGATGGAAGGGCCAGTTTATCCTGTCTGAACTATGCTAATCAAAATAGCCAGACCAACTTTGTGGTTGAATTAACAAATTACTTCTTGCCCAACTTACTTTGACTGAAATATCTAGGGAACACTGTGGTTAATTCCGTGGGCAGATGTGAGGTGGTGATGACTTCTGTTTGGAGGAGTCAGTTGGCACAGATTAATCCAGAATAGCTCTTGTCTTGCTGACCTCAACCACCTAGAAATTTAAGTTGTGTATCCTGAATCATGTGTTCTGTGTGATATGCATCTATCAATTCACAAAACTGTTTCCCCTTCATTTTCTCCACTACTCTGACTTCACTGGTCTTGCTAGCAGAAATGGCTGCTGGTAAGCACAAGCACTTTTTTTGTTTTCTAAATTCTTCATAGAATCATTCAGGTTGTAAAAGACCCTTGGGATTATCCAGTCCAACCATTAACCCTACTCTACAAAGTTCACTCCTAAACCATGTTGAGGAAGAACTTCTTTACAGTAAGGGT
Source organism: Corythornis vintsioides (assembly GCA_025447755.1). NCBI lineage: Eukaryota > Metazoa > Chordata > Aves > Coraciiformes > Alcedinidae > Corythornis > Corythornis vintsioides. The sequence goes on along the minus strand of JAOEGS010006022.1, from coordinate 14,763 downwards.
CACAGAGCACTGGAACAGGCTTCCCTGGGGGCTTGTGGAGTCAAGACTCACCTGGGATGCGTTCCTCTGTGACCTGTGTAAGATTATATTTAGATGATATGATCCTGCCTGGCAGGGGGGTTGAACTCTAAGATCTCCAAGGTCCTTTTCAATCCCTAATACTCTGTGGTTGTGTGATATGTACCCCAACACCACATCCAAACAGTCCTTAAACACATCCAGGGATGGTGACTCAACCCTCTTCCTGAGCACCCTGTGCCAGTCCCTGGCTGCTCTTTCTGTGAGAAATTTTTCCTTAATGTCCAGTCTAAACCTCTCCTGTTGCAGCTGGAATCCATTCCCTCTTGTTCTATTGCTAGATACCTGTGAGAATAGCCCTGCTTCAACCCCTCTACAGTGTCCTTTCAGGTAGTTGTAGAGAGTGATGGTCTCCCTTTAGCCTCCTCTTCCTCACACTAAACAGTCCCAGCTCCTTCAGTCGTTCTTCGTAAGATTCATTCCCTCCTCTGCACTCGCTCCAGCATCTCGGTATATTTCTTGTATTGAGGTGCCCAAAAATGATCATGATCAGGAAGAGACTAGAAATTGCCTCATACTGTGTTGAGAAGCACTATTGGGAAGTAAGAACAAAAGAGATGAAGCTTTGAACAAATTACAAGCACTAAGAGTTCCTTAATGTTAGTTCTGCTGTTGAATACTGGGGAGAAAGGGAAAGGGAAGGGATAAAAGCATATGCTAATTTGAGCTTCAGAAGGTCAGGCCCTTCCACAGTCAGTAAAGGGTATGAAGCTTTTGGGGCTCCTGCTTTTCATTTCCTAAAAGGGGAAGGCAGGCTAAACTGAACAGCTCTTTGCTACTAAAAGACGTATTTTCTCCTTTTCACTTTCACCAGTGCTGATATGCACCTGGCCCATCTGTTAGACAGCTTGGCCTGTAAAACAAGCAGAAAGCTAATGTAAGAAACAGGCTGCTTTTGTTTCCGTCATCTGAATCAGCTCATCGAGGCATCCGTTGATTTCTCACATCTAGCACAAAGGAGGGTGTTGAGTGAGTGGCTTGGAGCAGTAGGTTGGGAAGAGTGGAGTGGGATTAGCCTGCCTCTCAGCTGTGAGCTGTGGCTCAGCTCAGCTGTCTTGTGTGGCTGGACCCTCTTACATGAGTCTTGTGGCTTCCCAAAGACACCAGCTCTTTGCTGACTGCAGGGCCAAATGAAACACAACTTCCCCTTGTGTTGTGGTGGCAACAGTGGCTGCTGTTGTCATCTTTGAACGTTACCTTTTCCTTCCCCTTCTTTCACGATGGGTAATCTTGAGAGATACAGATTTCATTACAAAACAGGAGATATGGTAGTCTATACCTAACAAGTTACAGAAACTTACTAAAAGTCAGAACTAAATGGTGGGAAGGTTTCTGTAGCAAAAATAGAAAGGCTAACTTTAATATCTCAATTGTTCCAGTAGTGTCACTGCTTTCTGTACTACTGGTGACACAGGATTCTTTTATAAGCAATTCCTCCCAAGTAATGAGTATCCATAATTTTTGCTTTAAAGCTGTGCTCAGGAAGAATGTACTTAAAATATACTGCTGGGTGAGAGTGCCCTGCCACACCTGTAGCAGTGTCAGACTTCAGTGCCAAGCCTAGTGAAGCTTCCTTTCACTTGTATCACATCTGGGTTCCTTGCATTTTGGCAAGCAGTCAAAACCCAATTTATCCCTTTACAGGAATTGAGCGTTGCACTCAGACATCGTAACTCAAAAGACTGTGTCCAGTGTATGGTGCAAAATTAATCAAAAGGAAAGAAAATTAATGACCTGCTGTGGTGCCATCCATAAGGATATCGCTCAGCAGGTGTGAAATTAACTCGCCTTGACTGTGGATTAAATTTAACTGCATGACGTAGAGCTGCAGAAACTCTTTCTGTTATTACCAGTGTTTTTAAAAGATTTCATCTTAATGACCTGCTTACGCCATACACTGAACAGTTCTGTGATCATTTCACAGCATGACTTTAGATTATGTTCCCTAAGAAGATCAAGTATTACTGTAACAGTAAAAATTGTTAAAGGCAGGCTACAGAAATGTGTTTGTAATTTCTATAATTACTGCACACCAGATGGTGGACATACACTTTTTCCAACATAAGTACTTCAGCTCCAACAAACAGTTGTGATGTTTGTGTATAATTCATCAGATTTTAACCTAGGTGATCAGAATTTCTCTGTTGCAGCCCATTATGATGACCTTCAAAGAAATACATTATAGTTACCAAAAAGCCTTTTTTTTTTTCCTGATCTTAGTTATGAGGATAGCAAAACTACCCACTAGACACTAACTACTCACTAACTTTATTTTGAAATACGTGTCTAATATTAGACCATGTCCTTAAAACGTCTGGTAAATCCTAGTTAATTAAAACATCAGCTCTTAAAGAGAAGTGCTACAAAGTTGTAAACTACATTAGCTAATCCTAATAACAGCTCAAAAGAAATGAGGAAAAAATTTACCAAATTGAATCTAAAGATCTTGATGTTCTGACATCTATTTTATTCGTGGGTGCTCCCTTCTTTCCTTATTTGGAAGCACTTTTTTCTCTATAGCTGACCTGATTATTTTGTTGGGTTTTGGTCTTTTTCTGTTGTTTGTTTGGTTTGGTTTTGTTTTTAAATGGAGCCTTGATCATTGCTGTGGAAGCTTCCTGTGACTTCTTAGGTCGTAGTGGAGTTTTGCTGAATGTGCCCTGGACATCTTGGTCTTTATAAGTTGACTCATTTGACCTCTCACTAAGGGCCATCTGTGCTTTCTAGAAGTAGTAAATATTGCTAATCAGAAGGCTGTTAAGAGTAGTGAAGGTCTAATTAATGCTTTGCAATTGTAGCAAAGTTTTGTGGATTTTTTGTCAAAAGATATATCTGACATTAGCATTAGTAAAATAGTCTTGATCTGAAACAATTATGATAGAACTGCTGAGAAATGTTAGGGTTGTATTAGAGCTGCTCCACTCAGTTGCTTTATCACTGGCAATACTTTCTTCAAGGATAAACCCCTAAGTAGTAGCTCTAGGATCACAGGATCTGTACTGTTCTGGAGCTTAGTAATATCTATGTAGTCCTTTGGAAAAATATTCATTGGGGTAGAGCTGACAAGGTATTTTGGAAGTTTCTTCTTCCTTTGAAAGAAACATCAGTCTTGGTCCCCATTTCAGAATGGCCATGGTGGCCTAAGACTTGATAAGCATTAGCAATGTGGGTCAAGCCTTCAGCAGCAAGCAAAGCTGAGATGATTACTACAACAGTCATATTTCAGCTGGAGTGTTGGGCTTTGTTCTGCATTAGGAAATGAGTGTCTAAAGAAACTTGTTCTTAAGGTTTAGTTTGTAATGTGATTTCTTGCAACTTTGCTGACACAAATCAATATTGGTATACTTGTTCAGTTGCCTGCCTGCAGTTTGGGTTTTACATTACTGGGTTTATTTAATTGTCCTGTCTCTTGGTGGTGGTGTTCATAGTTACCTGAGCTTTTATGATTAATTGTAGCCCCCGAAGAGGTGGGGAGAGAAAAGAGTTAAGTATCAGTGGAGCTCATTCTCTAGTTTTTGAGGAGAAGTGAGAAGCAAATCAGGAGGGCTCTCACAGCTCTGTCAGCCAGAAAATTTAACTGTTCAGGCAAACCTTTTATTCAGTCCATTTTGCTAGGAAGAAGGCTTTGTACATTGGTTTTCCGTGACTGGCTGTGTCAGTCAGGTTGCACAGCTCTTCACTGTGCCTGGCATTCAAACTGAATTTGTGCTGCTGGTTTTGCCATTTCCTTTATCCTCTCATATCTGTAATATGCTGTCATGAGGGAGCATGAAGCTAATTGTGGTGTCTTTACAGCAGTTTGACTGTTGTCTATGCAGCGCTAGTAGGTTGTGGTATGAAGAGAACTCAGATTTTAGTACATTGCCTGTAGCAGAAATATGCAGAATTGTTTTTCAGAATGCTTAGAGTTAAGCAGTGTGATGTTATATACCTGTGAGTAGGGGTTCCTGAGAAGATACTTGGATTTCTCTTGATCCAGAATGAGGACTGAAGCTGAAATTAACAAAGATGGTCCATTGCAAGTGTACTGGTCCAAGGGAATAAAAAAAAAAAATAAAAACAGGACAAAGTCAAACAAAACCCCTCATTGCTCTGTGTCATTTGCACAACTTACACTGCCCCAAGCAGGGAAGGGGAACTGCTTCTTCTGCTTGCACCCCATGTTTAGGGAAAATTTAATCATGTTCCAGGTTATGCTGGAAATACTTCAGTTTCTGATGGGCTCAGAGCACATGTGGAAAGGGAGCTCATGGCTGCTAGCAAAGATGAGGCAGTAGCCTCTGCTGAAATCATTGGGTAGGAGTAGTTTGATTTGTAGGTTGGTAGGGTTTGGGTTTTTTTTTTTTGGTTGGTTTGTTGTTTTGTTTTGGTTTTTTTTGTTGTAGCTCTGTGTGAGGAGGAAAGATTTTCTTTGGGTTTTCTCACGACATTATCTGTATTTTCTCAAACTACAGTCAATAAATGTCCCTTCCCAAAGGAACTGCCAGTCTGTAGACTTGTGATTTGTTACTGTAACTCAGCCAGGGATAGACAGAAACTTGTTATATAGCAGGTCAAAAATTATGATATTTAATAAGAGGTTTATTCTGCATGGGAAAAAAAAAGTTTAATTAGTGGTAAAACCATTTATTTTGCCCCCTAGTTCATTATGTGTTAAGTAGGTTTATGCCACTGATTATACAGCTCATTACAGCTTGTAAACGGCCCTGTAAAATTAGCCAAAATAAGAGTGTTAAAGTGTCTTGCTGTCATTAGTTACCCAGTTCGTTTCGCTTTGGTGACAAGTTTGTAGATAAAGTGTGAATTTTATAGTTGAAGATGTCATAAGACTTGGACAGCATACTGCTTCTCCTTATGGAAATAGCCTATATTTAAAAGCTCCAGCTGAAACTTTTTCTGGTCATAGCTTCTCCTTGCCTCTCAGCAGTATCAGTCAGTGCACTCCTGGGCAGGTTTAGAGCAGTAGATGCAAAGGTGAGAATTGTCAAGAAGTCAGTGATGGCACTTCTGGGAACACAGTGCCAGTGAGATGCTTTCACTGAATCTTTGTGTTCTTTGCCCAAGTGGCAGTCAGACAAGTTGTTGAGTTTAGCAGCATAAGCCAAAGTGGCTGCTTCTTTAGTAGTGCAGCTGATGATTTCCAAATGCAGATTAGTGTGATATATGTGCTCAAATACTTTACATGTAGCTAAGTGAAGATCCTGGGCTTTGTATCTCAGAAGACTGTTGGCGTTGTAAAAAGGAAGCTAGTTTATAGTACAGAAAGTGATTTGCATCACTCATTTGACCCATTGATCAATCACTTGATATTATAATAAGATGTTATCATTTTATAATAAGTCTCAGTACTACACAATAGCAGGTTGTAATAATAACGAGATAATGTATCTGTTGGTAAATGACAGTGGAAGATTTTGTGCAGACTATATGTTGCTGTAAATTGTAGTAAGTTGAACAGATATTTTTGAGGCCAAACCTTCACACTGAATTTTTTTTAATGGATTCAGGGTCCAAATCTGTAGATACATACAGTAATGCCAGGTCCAATTGCCACAGCCCTACAGGTATCAATGAGTTTTGTACAGCAATTATTTTTACATACATAGATTTCAAAGATTTGGGGATATTTTACACTGTTTATTATATTTTTTATATAGTAAATAAGGTGTGGGAATATTCAGGGATAGCAGGCCAGTGGCTGAATCATATCATACATCTCTCAAGTTCCATTGTACAGCTCATCTGTGAGATGAGACTGTAGATCTGCAAAATTGAACTAGTAACAGCTTTTCTGATTTTGTGGGTAGGGCATGTAAGTCTGCTAGAAATTAGCTACAGAATTTGGTCAAAAAAGAAAGTGTATAGCCAGACTGCAGTGACAGTACTGCTACCCAATCCCAGATTATTTGAAGGAAACTAAAGCAATCTGTTAGATAGCTTTTGCTTGTTTGCTTGACAGGGATACATTTAGAGATGTATGTCTTATGTGACAGAAGGGAAACTTTTTAATATGTCTTTTGAACTGTAACATTAAACTGGAATGTCACTGCTGGTTAGTCTCTTCTCTTTTTAATAATTTATGTGGAAACGCTATGAAAGATTTAATATGTGACAGCTCTGAAATAAGAAGATTGATGCTACTCTAATGTGATCTGATTTGGTTTCTGACCTAATTTCTTTTAGTTAGTGATTGGTATAGGACTTTGTGGGGTACGTGAGCTTACGACTTTTGCTGATTACTGGCTGATATTTTTAGGTTACCAGCTAATCCTGTTTAGGAATAGGATTTTCATTTGAAAACTGACAGGTGCTTAAACTCTTCCTGTTTTCTTTTAGAGTGACAAAACTGGGAAGTCTACAGACAAAGCATTTGCTTATTTCAGCCTGTCTCATGCTGCATCTCTCTTCTGTGCAATGATTTTCTGCATGCATGAGTTCAAAAAATGCTGGGTTTCTTTATTGCTTAAACAAAAGGAGAATCTTCAACTGAAGTTGTTAATTTTGCATATGCTTTAATAGAGGTATGGAAAACATTGCATACACGTTATCCCCCGAAATATTTTGAGCCTTCTGTTTTGTTTTTTTCTTGTGTTGCCTTGTAGCTGTTTGCAAAGCAGCCAGACTACAGATAAAGTAACAAATGCAGATTCACAGTTGCATTTGTTTACTGAACAACTGTCTTCTGTGTATAAACACTATCTTCCAGATGTTTTCTCCTTGTTAACAGTTGCTTTCATGTGCTTGTAATGTATGGCAGAGAGAACCTTGTTCTTAATTCCTTATTCTTCAAGTACTGTGGGGTTGCCACCTGCTAGGTGTGTTAATTTGGAAGGTGAGCATTTTGTCACCAGTTTTTACAGATTGCATCCAAAATGCTCACCAGTCCTATGTAAGAGGTAACCTCTGTGAATTTATATTAGTCTTTGTTAAAAAGTAGAAAAATAAACACTTTTGTAGCTTGAATGTTGGGGGGTTTGATGTAGGAGTGCAGCTCCTCTAGCTGTTTCATTTCCTTTTTGTTTTGGTGGGAAGGGAAGCTAAATGAAGGTGGAGAAATGGGAATTTGCACGAAAAGTGTAATGTACAGGAGTAATACTGTGTTCTGTTGAAAATACTGCTCACACTGTGTTTTTTGCTGCTGGATTGACATAGTAGTATTAGTAAATTTTGCTCTTTTTAGTGGAAGTGGATCAAGTTGGATCAAGTTTGATGGAAATTTCCGTGTCCCCTGCCTCAAGATTTACTATCTGAAAGGAGCCCTTGCAATACATACCTTGTATACTGCAACCTGCTGCCATTACAGAGTTCCCACGATGGCTTGGTGAGGTCCTCATTTCACTGGTAACGGGGACTGGAGTAGAAGGATGTCCTGTTCATATGGTCAATATCCAGCCTCGTGTGACATCCCTACATCCTAGCACACATGGTTATTAATCATGATCTTGTCTCCTGAAAGCAGAAAAGGCTGCAGTTCTGTAGGCAGTGTTAACAGTGAAAGAGAGCAGTTAACTTCCAAGACTTCTCCCACACAACTTCACATAAATTATGCAGTTCTGCAAATTGCTCTGGTTTTTATCCCTTTTTTTCCACCTTCCATACCAGCTCTTGAGAGTTACTTATGGTGCCTTCAAGGAAAAAACTGATTCACCTACTGATCATCACTCTTGAGCAGATGGATCATTATCTCTTCACTGAGGTTTTCTGTGCCTCCTTTGATCCTTCAGAACCACCTTAACAATTGTCCATGTCTACTTCCTTACCTTCCTTTTCTCTCCTCTCTCCAGTTTCTTCCACTTGTGGGGTTCATTTGCTCCCCTAGTATACAAATAAATAATATCAAATACTTGCAGATTAATTGGTGAAAGTTTCTAAATATGAAAAAGCTGAAGCTGTGGAGATTTGTCAAACATCTTTAATTACCTGTATGCAGCCAATATGAATATTTCATAGATCACATGGAGCTTCAGCTTTCTGCTCTTTACTTACCTGGTGTAGGATGCTGACAGTATTCACACAAAGAGGTTATGCTACCTAGATACCCAAGTTGTTTAGGTAATGATTTTTTTGTTTTAATCACACAACTCAGACTGTGAGGCATCAAAAGGAGGCTGTTTGTGGGAATAATTCTACCTTAATTTATATGTGGGTGCATGGGATTAAGCACATTCATTGCACTAGGAGAGACTTCTGTCTGTTTTTGGAGCTGCTAGTCAAGTTCTACTCATTTCCACCATATTCCTGAAGAGTGCATAGTTGTGTGGATTCTTGGGAACAGACATTTTAAAGCAGAATTCTGGAGCCTTACTGCAAAGACAATATAGGAAAACCAGAATCCTTCTCTGAAGATGAAGGTACATGAAAGAAGGTACTGCTGAAAAAAATCAGTGGGAAGATTAATATACAGAAAGCGACCTGAAATAAGGCAACAACAGAATGCAGTACATCTAAGCTTAAATATGAGAATTGTCCAAACTTGTCTTTAATTGCTTAGGATGAAAGTATGCTTTTTGCTCACTGGCTTTGTGATACTGTGCGATGTATTCTGAGACTGTGGGAAACAGAATGGGCTTTGTAGTAACCTGCATAAAATTTCATTGATAAAATACTGTAATTATGGAAAGCTGTTGAGCACAGTAATGTCTGTAACTATCCTTCCTTTCATAGTGGGGATACAGTTCTTTCAAAGCTATTTCAAAAGACTCGTGTCATTTACTTGGCTAAATGCAGCCAAGGTTTGTGGCCAAAATACATTTACAAAAATTATTTTGCTGTAATTTTGATGTAATTGCATTGATGAAGGGATACTTGTTGCTTGGGAGAAAAAAAAAAAAAAAAAGGTGGTATTGGCTCCAGCACTCCTTATATGTAGAATTATAGAATGGTAGGGATCAGAAGGGACCTCTAGAGATCAAAAAGTTCAACCCCCCCTGCCAGAGCAGAATCACCCAGGGCAGGCCACACAGAAACAGATCTAGGTGGGTTTGAAAGTCCCACCTTTTCTAGTCCTTCTAGAGGAGTCTCCACAGCCTCTCTGGGCAGCCTGTGCCAGGCTCTGTCACTCACAGTGAAGAAGTTTTTCCTTATTTTGTAGTGGAATTACCCATGTTTCACCTTGCTACCATTGCCCCTCATCCTTTCACAGGGCACAAATGAAAAGAGACTGGCCCCCTCTACTTGACACCCACCCTTCAGATATTTGTAAGCATTCATAAGATCCTTTCTTAGACTTCTCTTTTCCTGGATGAACAGCCCCAGGGCTCTCAGCATTTTCTCATAAGAGATGTTCCAGTCTCTTCATCATATTTGTAGCTGTGTTGGACTCTATTTAGCATTTCCCAGTCCCTCTTGAAGTGGGGAGAACTGTATGGGTTGTTAAAATCTAACTGCATATACCACATAAAATGCTTGGAATTGAAGCTTGAAGCATGAAACCTTTTGAGTCTTTCAAGTTTTAGTAAGCCTTTAAAAGTCCAAACAGTATGCCAGCTTGGTTACCTTAGACTGTCTCTCCAGTGTCTGTTCTCACTTTGATTGGCATTGACTGCTGATGGTGTTATTGACTCTAGTTACATATAGACGCTGTTCTTCAGAATTTAGAATTGTGTTGAGTATTTCACTTTACAGCAAATCAAGGCTTCTGGAAAGGTTAAATACAGGGTTATGTTAGTTAAATTACACTTAGCTGGTGTTTGAAAACAAGTGGAGCTTGTTGTGGTGAGAAACACTTTGTCCATGTTCAGCCAAATGAATTCTAAAGATGCTGAAAAGAGTTTTCTGCTTTCTGATCTTATATAGGGAAAAAAAGAAATTTAAACACTTGCTCAGTTACAGGGCTGTAACGAGTCATTAATACCAGGCATTGCAGTAGGAGTTAAAGGATGGGCATAATGCTGAAAACATTTATGTAAGGAGAGAGAAGCTGCTTTTGGGTCGTACTTTTTCTTCTGCTGCAAAGTAGCACATTGCTGGTGGTCATTTATAAAAAGAGGCTGAAGTGCATTGAATGGTTCATTCCTCTGTTCAGATTTTATATAGCTACGCAATGTCATATGTTTTATTTTCCTAAATGCAACTGTCTGCTATTTTCCTTACTTAACAAAAAGTGAAACAAAAAATGTGAATGGAGATGATTTTCAAAGTACTCTTTATTTTTTCTGTACTTATGTAAACAAATGCACTTTTTCTGAAGTTGAAATACTGTCATTAGGATGGATAGGACAGACTGGAGAACTGGTCAAAGGTGAACCTCATGAGGTTCAGTAAGGACAAGTATAGAGTCCTGCATCTAGGGAGAAAGAACATCAGGCACTGGGTACAGGTTGAGGGTTTCTCTGCTGGAAAGCAGCACCACAAAGACCTGGGAGTCCTGGTGGGCAGCAAGTTACCCATGGGGCAGCAATGGGCCCTTGTGGCCAGAAAGGCCAATGGGATCCTGGGGTGCATTAAGAAAACTGTGTCCAGAAGGTGTAGGGAGGTTCTCCTTCCCTTCTACTCTGCCCTGATGAGACCACACCTGGAATAGTGTCCAGCTTTGGGCTCCCAAGTTTAAGAGAGACAAGGATCTACTGGAGATAGTCCAACAGAGAGATAGAAGGATGAGTACTTGAAGAGAATGCAGTGCTGCCCACACCATTTAGATATGAGTCCTAGTCAGTGTGCTCAGAGTATTAACAGGCTGGATTCAATTATTCCTTCTAATGTTACTGCCTGTGATTGGAAGAACAGAATAAAAAATGACCTGTGCTTCAGCATCTCTCACCACCTGTCCCAAGGCTCTGTAGTCTCTTTTAATCACTCTTGGACTACCAGGCACAGCTTCCTCTCCACTTACTGGTAAGCAGGTAATTGTCAGAGGACTGCACCAGGTTAGGAAGTTTCCTCTTGCCATCCCTAGCCTGGGCTCCAGGGAGACAGCACACCTTCCTATCAGGAGGGTCTACCTGGCACATTGGGCCCACTGTTCCCCTCAGAAGGGAGTCACGTCTGGCCATAACCCTTCTTTTCTTGTGGATGATGTCACGATACAGGTGCCAGGCTTTTCAGACTGCAGCTGCCCTATTTATCAGAACTGATGGCAGCAAAGGATAATTCTATTTTATTCTATTACCTAAGAGTGTTTTACAAGCTAATACTCTGACCACTGAATAGAATTTGTATCTAGAGAGTGTGGGTAGCACTGCATCCTTGAAGTAATTGGGAGCTCTTGCATCTTCTTGAAAGTGACAATAGCCTCCTTCACCTAACACGCAAGCGGTCCAGCCATCTCTTCACTTGTAATTCTCTGCAGTCTCTAAAGCAAGCTAATCTTGGTACAGTTCCTCTGGAGGCTCACAGTGACATGCATCCAACCCTCAGAAACAGACCTTCCAGAGAACTCAGCAGGAAAAGAACAGGATCAGTTTGGCTAGAGCAGAGCCGTGGGAGCGAGTTCAGGCAGCTCCCGAATGCTGCGAGTCCCGCACTGGGCCGGCCTGTGCTGGAATTGCTTCTGGGGACCGTGACTCCGCTGTTGCTGGGCAGCCTGCTCCAGGTCTTGACAACCCTCTGGTGATAACCCTTTCACCTGCTTTGCTGTTAGCTATAGCTGCTTCAGTTTGCCAAGGGTGAAACTCTTTTTCAAGTTTCTCTTCTAATCTTTTTCCATTTTACCTTGAGTGCAGCTTGTGTCAGAGCCCTCGGGACCGTCACTGTCACTGTGCCATCAGCTCTGCAGTGTTAATGAGTTTCAAGGAAACACAACAGCAGTTTCTGCCTGCTGCAGACCCTGCAGCATCTTTATCACTCTTGTCCTGTGTTCAGTAATGGTAAATGTAGAAATAGCAACAAATTTTCCCGAGGGGCAGCTTACTTGCTTTTTGATGAATTAGTCCTGGCTGTAATACAATTTTTTTGATTGAATTTATTAAGAGTCTGCAGGACTTGATGAAACTATAATGCTGGTAGGTCTTCAGGTTTTGAGTGACTGACCCAGACAATATTTTCCTGAGTTGGTAACAGAAATTTGCAGTGTTCCTAAGGTATTCTGTCCCATCTGCCTGTGGGTTAAATGAGTCTTGTCCTAAAAGGTCAGTCTGTCCTGCTATGAGCCACATTTTTATTCCATCTGTTAATATGAATGTTCTGAAGGTGGTGCCAAGAAAGTGTTTACTAAATATATACACTTTATATGGGAATAGATAGTCCTTGAACTGATAAAAGTTTTCCTGAATACCAAAATAAAACTGCTTTTGACCACCCTCTCAAAAGACAAATGTTGGAAAATTAATTCCTAGACTTTATTCACATATATATGTATTTCCCTTCTCATCTTTTGAGATGCCAGTCTGTATTTGAACTATTTTTGTATTAATTAATATTCATATGTATATTTATGGTTGTATTTATATTAATAACAAAATGAAAAAATATATGACTATAATAATATATAGTAAATTCAGGTAGAAAACTGATACAATATGAAAAGCAGAGCAATAAACTATTATTTCTTTTTATAAGAATAATTGGAAATATGTAAAGGTTAAAATGTGGGTCCCCTCAGTTTTTTAATATTAAAGCAAATAATGACAAATAATTGACAATACAGATTTCAGTAACAGTTGTCAAATCTTAAGAAAAGATTTCTTCTTCTTATTATTTTTTGTTTTATAATGGTGATTTTGACTTCCTAAATGTAGCTGTTTACCAAATCCCTTTTTTTTTTCTTTTTATATATATATATATATATACTTTTCCTCTTTAGCACATTAAGACCTCACTCCTACATTTTTGTAAATTGCTGTTAGTATTCCTGTCTCCATGTGTGAGCCTGAGGTCCAGGCTTGTGATTTCAGCTATAAGCAGAGATGAGATACTTTCATACAAGAATAAATGTGCACAGATGGAGATTATCAGCAGAGACTTAAATGTATAGGCATTTTTAGAGGTGCCAAAAGCCCACAGTCCCAAGCTGCTGTGCTGAGGCCTCCAGCTGCAGAGTGCCCAGACATCTCCTGCTCAGTGGAAGGTGTTCCCAAACCCACAGGGCTGCTCAGGAGCAGCTCAGTGCAGTGGGAGTTGAGTATTTGGGTGTGCTCATAACTCTCTTAGACTCCTCTTTGCATCTTTGTTGTGATTTCTTTACAGTTCTTGATTTTTGCTGTGCTCTTGACAGTTGGTGTAATTAAAGGGAATTTATTTATTTTTTTTTAGGACTTGCCTTGTAGTTCTCAGTTAATTATAAGTAATCCTAATGTTGTGGGCTAAAGCACAGCAACAGCAACAACTTCCAAGGGCACTGCTTTGCATAACATGAAGGATTTCTGTGGCATTCTTTAACATATTTGATACATTAAAATTCAGGAAAAGGACCTTCTGTGTTTTAAAAGTTCTTGTTGATAAATGAAAAAAGAACATTAAAAAAAAAATGAAACACTTCTATAGCTACACCTCTGAGACATCTATTCTTTGAAACTTGGAATAAAAAAGCTTTTAGAATCTGTTAACAAATCTTAAGCATTTTTTATTGACATTCATCTGGCATGACTGACAGAAACTCCCTTTATTTTTCTGTGTGTTACTTCCATTTAAGGCACACTTCTGTAGTACAGGAAAATGTTCATGTTGGCAGAGATTCAGAATTTATTCTCATTCCTTAATAGTCATAGTGATTAAATGTGGATAGTAACATAGTTGTTTTTGAGTTTTGTTTTGGTTTTCTTTTTATTTAATAATATAAACTGTAAATTACATATTCTTGCATGTAATTCCTATATTTCACAATAAGCCTCCATTAATCTAATAAATCAAATTTCATGTTCTCCAAAACATTTTCATCTCCATTTCCAGTCCTTGCTAGCCACATCATCAGCCTCTCCTTCCAATATGAGGACATAAAAAATAACCCAAAAATAAAAAACCTGAGTCTTATGTTCCATTTCAAATTGTCCTCCTCAAATCTCTTCTGAGAACTACTTTTCTGTTATGTCTTCAGGGAAAAAAAAAAAAAAAAGACATGAGACTCCTAATCTAATTAGCACTATTTCCTAAGGTTTGTTTCTTTCTGTTTCCAGTCCAACCTCTTGCTCTTGCCATCTGTTCTTGCCTGGCTTGACTGTTGGGCACAGGGCCTGTCTTTGTCCTTGGTACTGGCATAGGACAAGCCAAAGTCTCCTAATCCATGCACAGGATTTACTGGAATGCAAGTGCTGGGCTGGAGGGTAACTAAAAATCCTGTGTGTAAAACATGACAGGCTCACTGTACTCCAGTGAAATCCAACCACTTGACTAGGAGATAGTAGTTGTGGTGATTTTATTATTCCTTTAGTTAGTTTTAATTCTGTTTTCCTTCCTTGCCTCAGTTTGCTGTTTTGTTTTGTTTTAGTCAGTCCCTTTTAACTGCTTTTCTTGGAAAATTATACAACAGGTATATTAAGTTTAATTTTCTTTCAAACCTGATATTCCAAATCTTTCTTGCTGTATTGAAGTAAAAAAAAAAAATAAAAAAAAAATCAGTGGAGTAGGAAGAACAGGATATATTGTGAGTATATATATTTTTTAATTTAAAATAAATTCAGTTGATGACTTTTTGCATAGCTACCAAAAAAAAAAAAAAAAAAAAAAAAAGAAGAAATGGGTTTAAAGGTGAATTATTGTTAAGGTTCTTGAATAAAAATTGTGGGGTGTCTTGGCACCTTTCTCTTTTTGAAA
>JAOEGS010006021.1:62043-88327 GCA_025447755.1 Corythornis vintsioides | reverse complement strand
ATCTATGAATCTATGAATCTATGAATCTATGAATCTATGAATCTATGAATCTATGAATCAGGGGTGCTGTGCCTGGCCATGCCATCATCCACTGTCACAGCACTTCTGTCTCTACTTCTGTCCTCTCCTCTAAACTTCCAACATTACAAGTTACATGATCCCATTGTCATGAAAAAAAAAACCAACCCAAACCCAACCCAAACAATATTACAAGTTCCAGCAGCCAGGAAGCTGCATATTTCTAGTTATAACAGCAAAGTGGCCATAGCCTGATTTGTACAGATGACTTCCTTTAGTTAGGCCAAAAATGTGACTGTTTCAAAGCTGATTTATATTTCTAACTCAAGTCCAGAATCTGAACCTTGCCACTGCTTCCCCTGTCTGAACTCTGCTTGGCTGTGTGCAGAGCGAGGAATTAGGGTCAGAGGTGGAAGTCAGAAGGAAGAAGGATCAATTGTTCCTATTGCAAAAGTAAACAGCAGTAAGTGCTTAATTGTTTCTCTATTTTTTAATCAAGTGGATTTTTCAGGCTGCTCCAAAGTGTGTGCAAGCAGCCCAGCCTGAAACCAAAGCAACCCATGAAGCACTCTCCAGGTGCTTCTTCTAATTGTCCAGAGTGAGGACAAGCCCTCCAGTGCTACAGGCCTCCTGGATGGAGGGCACAGCTTTGCATCACACACCAGCACCCAGTGCTCTTGCCACCTGCAGCAGCTGGGTCCCATGGAAATCATCAGTCATTTTGGAACAAGCCTTTAGCAGAAATAAAGCCACGGGTTGGGCTCCTGGCTGCTCACAAGTTTACATGTCTTCCTGTCACCCCCAAGTTGCCCAGGAATTTCACCTCTTTGCCCTCCTGGAAATGTGCTGTTTATTTTAGTCCTAGCACGTGTCCTTCAGGAACCTCTCCAAGTAACTGAGGGCCAAACTGGGCTCTGCTTCAATCTGATTTCTCACAGATTGGCTGCATTTGGCAGGAACCAGCCCTTGCTGCCCAGACCAGCACTCTCCTTCAGCCCCTCCCAAAGATGCTGAAAGGTGCAGTTCCTTGTAAAGACAAGGACGTTTGATCCTCTGGGGCTGAACTTGGCTGTCATTGTGATAAATGATATCCCTGTGCTTGAAATGGCCTCGTGAATGGTGAGACTGGGAAGGACTGGATGAATTTCCGAGGTTTGGCTGGTTTTTATATCCTACAGATTATTCCCACCTCATTTTTTTTTTTTTTCCCCAGGGTTATGTGTGTTTTGACAAACAACTGTAGCCAAGATTCTGAGGGGTTAACCAAGATCAGAAAGACTTTTGTGACTGTTGGTGAGTTTGGCTGTTCAATTTCTTCTGCCTTTCCCAGGGTGACTGGAAGGCTGCACTGTCCCTGTATGGGATGTAATGGTTCTTGTATAAGCCCAGGCTGCTACACTGGAGGTTAACTGTGAGCAGAGCAGTGATGAATAAGAGTTTAGCTTGGGCAAGAGGCACACCCTCTATTTTGGCAAGAAGCAGTTTAAATTCTTACTCTGATTGACTCTAGTTTATAGAAAAGGCTGAGCTCTTGAAGCATGTGGGAGCAGTTAACTATGAAACTTGAATCTGCCTTCAAGTACTGCATGTGGGGGGATCAAAGCTAATAAACCATATATTCTATATAGGGGATGTCTGTGATGAAGCAACGACTTCATCTCAGCAATAGTCAAGGGGGATGAAGCAGAAGCAGAAACAAAGGCTGGTGTGGTGATGTTCCTCTGTTTGCTTGTTTTGGGGAGAGGTTGTTGATTGGAAGTGGCCATTTGAACATAGACTCTGCAGAGACTGGAGTACTTTGCAGGAAGGTGTTTGTGCTCTCAGGGCCAAGGTGGGCAGCAGAAGATGGAGCTGAGCTCTCTGGACACATGGCATAGAGGGTGGCAGCTCTGCCTCCACTGACAGGGAAGAGATGGGAGTTCCACCTTTCTTCTCTGGCAGCAACATGGGGAATATTTTCCTCCTGGTGTAGTCAGGATGATATATCTCTGGCCATGTTCTCCCAAAAGGGAAAGGGGGAGAAGAAAACCTTTGCTTGGCTGTTTTTGGCACAGCTAATGCCCACTTGCCTAGTCCCAGCTCAGTCCAGAGGTGACCTGGGAGCCTGGGTCCTCCCATACCCCTCAGCACTATTGCTGACCTTCCAGTCATCACCATGGAGGGTCCTTCACCATGGAGGATGGCAGTCATTCCCTCTTTTGGGACATCCCCTCTGCCACTCCCTGCTCAGTCTCCCTCACCTTGTGCAGTTCAGCTTTTCTGTCCCGGTTATTTATGTGAAGCTGGCTCTCCAGGGCTGCCCCACGTGGCTATTTTAGTCATTTCCTCCAGCTTTCCTGTGATTGTTGGGCTGGCATTGTCTGAGTCACCCACCACACTTCCTCTCCTGCTCCCTCCCAGCTGGGAAAAGCCTTCTCCTGTTAATTTTCCTTTGTTAAATGAAGCATCCTGAAGTAATCCCACCTTTAACACCACGGAGGCCACGCTTGGTGATGGCAGCCCTGTGCTTTGCAGGTGCCTGAGCCACTGACCATCAAAGGGGCATCTGGCAAAGCTACAGAGGATGGGAGAAACCAGCTGGGCTCACCTGGCCCTGCAGCTCCATGTGCCTTGGGCTCTCAACTGGCAGCAAAGCCAAATTTCAACCAGAGAGGGCCCCAGGGCCCCAATCTTGCCCCTGCTCACTGCATGCAGCCCCAGGCCTGCTGGAGAATGTTTGCCCCTACGTAGTGATCTTCCTCAAGCTCTCTCCTGCCCAGAGGTCACCTGCACATTGCAACCAGCGTCTGCAAGCCCTGGCGTAGTCAGCAGTGAGTTTGTAAAGCCAGCCAAGATTGTCTGCTCTAGTAGGCACAACAAACTAAGCAGCTCAAAGCTACAAGTCTTTGCAAGCAGAGCCTTTTTTGGTGACAGGGACACTCGGTGCTGGCTGTCACCACTCCATGATGGGCAGCTGGGCTGGAAGGAGCTGCCCCAGCATGCCAAGTGTGTGCACACTGGTGAGAGGCTGCACTGTGCATCTGGGCACCACATGGTGCAGGGAAAGCACAGCACTCACCTGGCCAGGCACGCTGGCTTGGCTCCCCTGCAAGTGTGAGCTGCTAGTGTGTGAGCTCTGAACGTATCCAAAATACACGCAGGGCAGGTAACTAAATATGTACAATGGGCAAGTGGTAAAGGCTGAGAAAAACAGCCCAGCATGTTTCTTTTCAGTCTGTCATGATTCTTTTCTTCTGGTTTGGTTTTTTGATTGTTTAGGGTTTTTTTGCTTTGGGATTTTTGGTGCTGTCATCCAAAAATAATATTTTTTTTTCCCTCATAAGCACCAGACTGGTGTATGATTAACATTTCTGCCCCCACAAGTGGAAAACATCAGCAAGCTTGAGTCTCACAATTCCTTCCTTTTATTTAATGGTGACATAATGTTTTTTTTTCATCTTTGTGCTGTGCTGGACAGACTAATCCTCAGGGATGCTCCTTGCCCATCAGCCTTGCCTCCATTCAAAGAAGCCTAGCAATATGCTTGTAGGAATGTTGCCTCTGGCCACTGGTGCCCAAAGTCATCCTTCACTCCAGTGTGAGCAAGACAGAGTCCTTTGGAGTATCCTTGTGCATGTCTAATGGGTGGATGCTGAGCCAGCAGCCCCACAGCAGCTGGGCAGGGGAAGGCAGGGACATGAGCACACTTTGCTTATGGCCACTCAGGTGGATGCTTCTCTGAAGCTGTCCCTGAAAGACTAGAGGCTGCACATGGGCTTAACAGAGCTCCTCCTTTATACAGAGGATATCTGGCATCTCTCCCCCATTACCAGCTGAGGATGTTGGCTTGTCTGATGTTATTTCTGCTGCTCTTCAGTAACCAGTGAGATGTTTCCCACTGGGAAGATACTAAAATCATCACGCAGCTGCAGGGGATAATTATAATTTCTGCTGGAGAAACCCTGATGCTTCTTTCTAGCACCAGCAGTATGGGGAAACCTGTAGTTCAAGAGGGAGCAGATGGTGAAAGGGTCCCTCAGGAGCTCTGGGAGAGGAGGATGGATGGACTGCCACCAGCAGCAGCATCTGCCAGCTCTGTGCCTGGGTAACATCATCCCAGACACTGCCAAGCTTCTCTAGCACATGGAGACAGGGCAGAAGGTGGGAATAGAAGGAAAGGAACAGAGCTGAGAATGAAAACTCAAAAAATGGGCCTGTGAACAAAATCCTAAGACTTCTC
This sequence comes from Corythornis vintsioides, assembly GCA_025447755.1. NCBI lineage: Eukaryota > Metazoa > Chordata > Aves > Coraciiformes > Alcedinidae > Corythornis > Corythornis vintsioides. The sequence goes on along the minus strand of JAOEGS010006021.1, from coordinate 84,090 downwards.
TTGGTGGCTACATTTCATATATGCTTATCCAGTAGCAATGCAGGAGGAAAGTCCAAACCAGTGTCATCTGGAGAGATGCTGAGCACCACAAGTTGGGTTTGGCCTGTCCTTCAGCATCTCACAGGATGAGCCCACAAAGAACAACTGGCTTAGGTCTGAGGACAGTTGCACGGTCTAATCTCACTGGGTTCTTTTCAGTGCACTTATGAGGGGACAAATTTCCTCTCCTAAACACTATGTCCTTACCCCATAAGGAACACAGGGCCACCTTGTACACATGAGAAGGCAGGCAGCACATCCAGATGATTTCATTCATCTCCAGAGACATCAATTCTCCCTCAAACAGACAGCTGCAAGGAAGTTGTTGGCTCTGAGCCTGGTGAAACAGCTCAGCCACACAAAGGTAATACACCCAGACCTTTCCTCCCCTTGTCATTTCTCAGAACATCTGTGATCTTACTTCCTAAAAAAACCCCATAACAACCCCAAATCTGAAGAATCTCCTGAAACTCATCAAAATCAGGAGATTGTGAGAGTTGAAAGGGCCTCCTCACAGCTGTTTGTGGTTGTGCTACACCTGGGGGCTATCCCTCTTTGCAGTTGGTTTCTCTGAAGCCTGTTGGGTTGGTCATTGTTGCAATAGGCTGCTATGGGGCCCCAGAAACATCTTCTGTGACACATTTTGGTGCCACATGGGTCCAGCTGATCCTTGCTGAACTTCTCTCTGTTGCCTACTGAGCTGTCATAATAGCAAGAGCATTAAGGAGTCTACTTCCTTCTAAATGTAGTAGCCCTGGAAACCCTGAAAACCCAGAGGAAGCTGGAAAACTTTTGTTCTACTCCCAGCCCTCCTTCCTCTGATACCTGAAACAGACAGAGAGGCAGTGAAGGATTCATTCCCTTTGTACACAGCCTCATACCCTTGTCATCCCCTGTGGGACATGGAGCAGGATCCCTGAAAGTTTGTTTCTTTATTTTTTTCTAAAGATGAGCTTTTCCAGTGTGACCAACAGTTAACATGAGTTAAAGACCAAAAGATACAAGAATTTGAGAAGTTATATCCCAGGCCTGCCTTATCCAAAAGCTCTAGTTTTGTGCTGATCTGCCTCTACTGCCTAGATCAGTAGAGTAGGTATTTAGCTACTCCAGTAGTTATATTAACTGAAAGACTGGAGCATCTTGCAGTGCTGAAAGCAGTTATCACATGAGCTCCCTTCTATAAACATCACAACTGATGGAAAAATCGTAAGGGAAAGTGACTTGCCAAGGTCAAAATGCATATGTGCAGCAACTCTTGAGCTCCTGATGGCCACAAAAGACACTACAAAACCAAGCAGGACTGAACATGTTAAGACCATTATGCTCAGGGGTGACTTAGACCCCTTACAACCTCTGAATTTTGAAATGGGTGTGCCTGCTCTGCTTTGAAACCAGCCCTTTAAAAGATTTTGTACACTGGCACAGGGATGTTCCATGTGACATGATTTTACTGATCTTTCTCATCTATAACCTCTGTGGTTCACTGACTACAGGGATTGCTGAGTTTCTCATTAGTGGTAAAGTATTTTTGTGGTAAAGTATTTTTATGCTCTCGTTCACTCAGCACAGAACACAGAGCACAGTCTTCCAGAGGGTTATCCTTCTGCTCAGGTCAGGGCTGCAGGTCACAGAGAAGCAGAAAGCTGCTGCAAACTCACCCCTTTTCCCTCAGAAAGGTGCAGCAAAGAAAATTGGAATCAGACCTGAGGTACTGACATAGCAAATTCTCCCTGTCTTTACATCTCTGGGGTTTTTTTCCATGAGCTGCTCAAACTCAGGATTTCTTCAGTCAGGTTGGTTCTCTAAGCACAGAGCTCTGAGCTGCTCTGTCATCTCTAATTGCACTGTTGAGTGGTGGAGCTGCCTCTCACAGGCTGCCAGTAGAGCTCCTACTGATAGTACAGAGCCTCCAGGTTGTCCTGTCACCCCACCCTTGCTGTGGTTGTGGTGAAGCTTTCCAGGCTCCTTGGCACCTTTGGGTGAGGCTATGAAAGGATTGGGCAGAGTTTCCTCCAGCCAAAGCCCTTCTCCCCACCCAGCCCAAACAGACCTTCCAGGCTCACATGGGGAGCAGGAGGAGCAGTGCAGGGACCCTGCTGTATCTCTGCAAGGGAGTGGATGCCCTTGCATCAGGGAGATAAGGAATGGGGCTGAGGTCACCATGAAACTCCCTCTGCTAGCATCTGGCAGAGAGTGGAGGTTGTATCGTGCCTCTTGGGACAAAGCTGTTCCCAGCACATCTACACCTCCACTCTTCCTACCAGACTGGGGCTGAACCCCCTTGCTTCTTGTTAGTTGATTTTTCAGCTTCTTTGACATCCTTTTTGAGGTTCCATGGCCATGGCCACCCAAAGGCAGAGACTCTGTTGGGGACTCACTCACATGTGCCAGGGTTGTACGTGCACCATGTTGTAGACCCCACAAAGGGGTATTGAACAGTAACACCTCAAGGGTGCTGAGCACACCCTGCAGGATATTTCCCATTCTCTACATGTTGTGGTGCTTCACTTTGTTTCCTCTTAAACAACAACTTGCTGTTTTGTTTTTGGGGCTTTTTTCCCCTTTTTTTCCTTCTGTTTGGTTTGGCTATTTTTTATTTTTTTTTTTGGTGGGGAAGGGCAGGAGGGGGGCCTGAAAAATAAAAAAGGCAACTATTAATTAAGCCTTGGATTTCACAAATACTTCCTCAGAAGCTTTTGTTGAAGATAAGCATAGTGTAACATTAAATATTTAGTGTGTCCTTTCAATAGGGATTTGATCTTTACTTAGGAAAAAGAGACTTAAACAGATCTTGTTAATATCCAGCTTCAGCACCTCAAAATAACAATGCAAGCAGCAGCGACTGAGGAATTTGCATGTAGGGGATTAAGCACAGTGATTAGACAGGAACAGCACACAGGGCTTGGGAAGCTGTGCTGCTGAGGGAGACACGAGGACACCTGGGAGAAGGATTCATGAGTCTGGAGAAACACTGACAGCCAAAAAGAGAAGGCAAGAAAAGAAGTGACTGTACACATGAGGAAGGGTTGTGTAGCATTCAGGTGTGGTGGCCTGATACTTTCCCTGCTGCCATTGTCCCAACAACCCATCCTATTACACTACTGGGTTACACTACAATCCATCCTATATACACTCTGTATACAGTGAAACCCAGGAGTCTTCCTAAAGAACTCTGAGGAGCCCCTTCTGCTAGGCACTGGATCACAAATACCACTCCTGCCCCAAACAGTGTATTCAAACAAAACACTTTATGTCATAGGTACCACCTATTTATACACCCAAGCTGAAAGAGAGAATTTGTGAATTGTGTTTTTTCAAGCAGATTAGAAAAAAAAAGTTTCAAAAGGCAGGAGAAAGGAAAAATCACAGTAAAAATCTTTCATGTACAATTTGTTAAAATTAAAGGTTGAAACAGAGGGACATTCCTGCTGCCACAAACCGTTCTCTTTTTTTCCTGCTTTTACACAAGAAAACCAGGAGTTGAAGACAGCTCACATTAAAGCTGGCAGTTTGTTTCTTTAAACCTCTCCAGGAGGGCTTAACTAACATGATGTGGCAGTGGCATGAGGTACAACACAGAGCCCTGCCTTGGCAGAGACCAGCCAAACGTGGCCAGAGCTGTGGGCAGGCTGCACTTTGCTGCTGCCCTGGCTCCAGCACCTTTTTCACTTTGCTAATTCCTAAATAATGCACCTGTTGTGTTTGGCCTGGGGGAAAAAATGTTCATCTGTCCTTCTGTGAAGGTATTTCAGCCTTTTTCCCACTCCAGTTTGACCCATTCTTGTGTTTGAATGAGCAGTTACTACCTACATGGAGAAAAGGTGGTGGCAGCTCAGTTAAGAAAATAAACCTTTCCCAACCTTTCCACCTTCCCAATTTCAGCTGTGTCCCATTTTGTTCCACAAAGCAAAGCTCAGAAAGATTTCAGTCATTACCCTTTCAGAAGAATTGCTTTCCTGACACAACCTTAGGCAGCCCAAGCAAAGAAATCTTTTTCTGTGAAGGAGTGGCAAAGGGAGCTGTGGTGAGCTCAGCATTACTAATGCCTATCAGATCCAGTTCTCATCACTGTAGTGCAGCAACTTGCAAACCTTAGGAACAAAAAAAACCCAAAAAAAGAAAATGTACTGAAGCTGGCAAAACCTGTCCTCGGTTTGCCATTTAGATTTGCCAAGTACAGAATCAGAAGAGACTGTTCTAAACATTTGCTCTGACTTCCCAGGCAGCTCAGGCCACACTTTCCCTGAATTAGTTTGCCTTTGAACTTTGTCTTTCTGCTTAGAAATGCATTATAGGAAAATATCTGGGGTTTGAAAATCCAGCCTATGCTAAACCAGTCCCATGCTTGGTTAATGTCATTCCTAAAACTCCCTCCTTTTGATCTAAAACCCTGACATCCAGCTCCTGATTCTGATGCATTTTGTGTTCCACAATGACAAGTTCCCTGGTCACATTTTTTTCTCTTTACCATCACTTGTGATGGGTTTGCCTTGCTTTCTTTCCTTTGGATAGCTGCAGCAGGGACGCCTGCAGCACAGCAAGACACCACAGGCTCTTTATACTCAGCTGAGTAGTTGGAGGATACACTCTTCATCACCTGGTTGAGACCTCTTCTTCAGCAGGACAATTGCACTCCTAAAGGGCTAGTTTCTCTGCATTGACTTCAAAGGGAGTCTAAAGAATAAGCTTAAATACATCTATGCTTAGTCAGATGAGACCCACCCAAGCAAGTGGTGATCCCAGGTATCTGACAAACTAAAACCACAATGAGAACCTCAATCGCTTCTCCAAAGCAGAGTTATCATCCCTTCCAGTTGCACCCATTGCCCTTCCTCAAGTCTTTGCAGCTTCCCAAGCCCTTCCTGCAGTGGTTGCTGCTATGATTCACGTCCCACTGGAACAGCATCCTGAGTCAGGGGGTAAAGCTCCTTCCTCACAACAAGGGTGCAGCAAGGTCACCATTCTTTCGAGGTTTATTTTTACTGCCTTGCCTAAGTCCCTGGAGAGCTCCAGGGTTCATTTAGCAGCTCCAGGTTAGCAAAGAGGCTGCCACCTAAATAAAGACAACCTGCTCCCAGGACATGGCATGTCTCCTCTTCCCATGCTATGCTACTTCCCTTGCAACTCCTCTACACTACCCCAAACCACCTTGTCCAAAACATTGTGATGCCCCAAAGACACGAAATAGAAAGGCAGAGGCTGTTGACTCGAGGCCAAGGATGGAGTTTCCTCAGCTCTTAGAGAGAACATTCCCTAAAGGAAAAGCTTCTCTGTTTGGCAGGGTGAGCCCCGAGCAGAGATCAGCCGGTGTGAAGGACGGTTTGAGCAGGAAAACACCGTTTTCCTGCCGGCAGAGCGGGTGCACATCTGCCTTCCTCCCTGCCCTGCCACCACAGTGCTGGCTCTGCAGCTGCAGCCACCACAGTGCTGGCTCTGGCCACACTGCTCCTGCCCCCAAGGGACAAGCACTTGAGCTGCTAGGCAGTGGTGCTGCATCCCTCCCTCCCTGTTTCCCCTCTGCTCTATTCCGGGTCTTCCTTTGTGGAGAGGCTTTTTCCTGGACACCCTTCGCCTCCACCATTTGTGTGTCCTGGCAGCTCTTCTGAAAATGCCTGTTCCCTCCCAGGCCTTTCTCCAGGACATTGCAGACAAGCAGCAACCAAGCAGACTGACTGAGTACAAAAAAGAGGATCCCAATTTCCATCCCCTTATCAGCTGGTTCTGCAAATTCAGACCAAGCCTTGTTTCCTGGGGGGCTGTGTCTGGGTCTCTGCTCTGTCCCCAGAGTGCCCAGTGTTCCCATGGCAGCCAAGTGGAGAAAGAGGAGTTTCCTTCCTTCCTACCTACTACCTTAGCCCAGCCTGCGTGCAAATATTCAGTCTCTAAACCAGGAACTGGAGCTGCCACCACTCCAAAGCAGGCAAGCAACGTGCAGAGCAGGATAGACAAAAAAAAAGGACATGTCCCACACCCAGCTCATGCTCTGCAGCACAACAGGAGACAGGCTGAGGGCACCTGCTCTACTAGGAACCTCATCTAGCCTGGCCCACCCAGCATTCAGACCTGTGGGGACACAGTGTGCAGGGAGTAACTTTGCTCTGTTCTCAAATTCCTATTGCTTTGAAAGAGTAGTAGCAGGTTGAATATCAATCTGTGACTATTATTGTCACAGAACTGCTGAGTTAATTTGTTTCTTCCTGGCCTGTTTTTAACAGATATTCCTATGCTTCTGCTGAACTTCTTCCCCATGGTTTTCTTACCATTTCATCCCATACTGACTTTCCATCAGCTGTATCTTAGCTTTTGCTTTTTTACACAGTTCATCAATAGCAGAGAATTCCCTTAAGAGGCAAAGAAAACCTTCATTGTCTGCAATTATTTGTTGCTATATTTTGCTGTACATTCTTCATCACTGATCTGTGGGAAGGTGGGTCGTTTTGATTTAAAAACCTGTCTATTGAGGTAAAGCTAAAAGGAAATAAAACAATCTACTGGACAAAACTCTTGAAGGTAATGAAGGATTCTCGACTGGTGATGCTCCTTCCCTGCACACAAGTTCAGCATTACCCCAACCATCTTCTTATAACACTGATCTGATAGGTTTGAGCCTTTAGACTTCCTTGTATGTGTCAGTAGGGTTGATCCTGAAACATATAGCAGTCCTTAAGAAGGATAATACCTAGTGTGTAAATTGCATTGTTATGTATAAGTCTCTAATGCACTTCTGCAGTGGTACAGACCCCTGAGATAATGTCTTTCTCAAAGCTAAACCTCAAGACTTATGTTTGTATAAAGATACCAATACTTCCTCAAATACTCAGGTAAAGGATGGATAATGAAGCTGTTACTACGAGATAATCCATTAGAAAAAAATTAATCCATCTTTGCTCTGACAGATGGAGCAGAACACAAACAGGCTCATTGCAGGCACCAAGACACCAAGACAAGGCAGATGCTTTTAGTGAGGGCTGATAAAGAGTGGCACAGACAGAAAAGGGCAGGTTGGGTGAATTAAGAGCAAACTTCTAATATCAGTATAGCTGATGTCCTCAGCAATAAGTGTCTCTGCCTGTCTCTGAGGCGGAGTCCACAGAGGTGAAGGAAATGCTCTTTTATTTTTCCATTGAACTGCATGTATGGAAGGGCCATTCCAACCCATCTCAGCTGTCAATGGCATTTCCTTCTCAGATAACTCAGGCTAATGCAGCAGCCTTAGGCTGAATCCAAACCAAGAGCACAGTCAGGTCTGTTTCTGTTCTATTACTTCAGTTTGTGATTGTCCTCATAAGTCCTTCATGTAATAAGACAGCTCTATCTAAGGTAGCTTGTAACTGACAAAGCCTGCTGATTTGTGAGAGAGGATTTTCATGGCCTGCTAAATGGATTATCTATAAATCCCATCAGCAGGGAGAGTGTGAGATCATATCAGTACTCTGTCCCTGCAAACAGGGGGGTGGGTAGAGATTGTTAGACAGTGGCCCTTCATTAGGACTTGTGGCTGTTCCCTGCACACCACCTTTATCTTCCTCTGTCCAGACTGACAAGCAGTGGTACAGTCCTCAAGAGACCCCATGCCTGACCTGACCAGCTCAGGGTGGTGGTTCTCAGTTCACAAGGAGCAGGTGCCTGAGCCCTGTAGCCACACTGACAGGGAGAAGAGGATTTCTGCATCATCTTATACGTGCAGCACTGATTCCAGGCAGCTTAGGGAAATGAAGTCTGTGTCTTTGATTTAAGGCTCTTAAGGTCTGGGATGTTCTCTAATTAATTGCTTGTTTAATAATGATAATAATTAATACTGAACTCATCTATCTTTTCAATTTGTAGAATCAAAAGCACAATACAGAAAAGGTGATTATTCCCATTCCACGTGTAGAGAAAGTGAGGATGGGGGTGGATTGCCTTTCCCAGTGTCACACATGAGTTAACTGGAAGATCAGGGAATAAAACCTGTGTTTTTCAAGCCTTGAGCCAAGCTTGAGCTGCCAGGTACCCTGGGATTTCCTGGGTGTCTGTGACTGCTTCAATGCCTTTCCCATTGCAGCACTTGTAGAAACTGAAGGAAACCACTTCTGGGCCAGGGTTGATACTATTCAGTTCAAGGTCTCACTGAAAATCAGCTACTAGATACAGATTTTCTCCAAGGTTGCTGATGAACTGCCTCTCAGGGCAGAGTAAACCCAGCTCTCTGGATGGTTCAGAGGCCATCTGAGGGACATGTTTCCTATTTTGAAATGAACTGCACTTTCTCTGTCTTCTTTCCCTGTCTGTGCTCATACCAACTACCCAAACAAGCCCCACCACATACATGTTTTTTTCTTTCATGGCCCATCATGCTGAGGTAGCATTGAAATCCTCCCTGGCATTTTATTTCAGGATCCACTTCATTTCTGCAGCCTGTTCACTCTTCCCTTGGCTCTTTTGCATGAATATGTCTTGTACCCTCAGGTGTGTGTGTCTTGCAACACCTCTCCAGTTAGTGTTCACATTCATCCCAAGCCTTGAGTGGAGGGTGGCTTTGTGAAAACCACTTGTGCAGTGTGGGAAGAGGCACTTAGCAAACAGTTGTCTGACACCTTGTACACAGTTTCTGCAGCACTCCCTGGCCATGGGTATTATGAGTTTTGTTGAGTTGTTGTGTGATGATGGGAAGACCTCTGGGAAGCCTGTTAACCCTGAAGGGATTCAAGGCTGATTATCTGTAAAGATATATTTGGAGTTTTTTTTACAACTGAGATTTCCTGTATTTCTCAAATTTGATTAGCTGAATTCTTATTTTATATAGAAAACACCCCCCCACACCCAACTTAAATTTCACTCTCCAGTGCAATACTACTTGTGTCCTCTCTATCAACGAGAGAATTATCAGCCTCCCAAATTTGCCAGAACCAAAATTTTTGCAAAATCTCTTTCAGGCAAGGCTGTAGTGCCCTGAAATATAACAGGTATAAGCAATATTTTTGTAGCTGAATATTCCTCATTTCCACTTGCATAGCTAACTAGAAAGGAGAGATAAAGAACACCCTTAAAAAGCTGGGTTAAAATGGAGTTTTTCTATATTAACTGTTAGGAGGTCAAAGTATTTTCCTAAGGAAACCTGCCCCTTTAAACAGAAAATTGAGAGCACACAGAATTTTTTTCTTTATCTTCCCTGCAGAGAGTGAAGTGAAATCTGTGCATTAGTGCTAAATTGTTTTCAATTTTTGTAATGGCTTTATATAAGTAGCTTTTTCTCCTCCGTGTCAGTACCCTTGACAGCCGTTGAATACCACCCATGTCAAAACAGGCCCTTGTCCCTTCTGTCCTTATCACAGCAAAACTCCCAGTTCAGGGCTGAAATCATGAATCCCATGCTGTGAGTGAGCTGTTGCACTGGTCTCTTCAGTCTCTGTAGTCCCTTTGTACTGACAGGCAGCAAAGCTCCAGGGGCTGCCAGGGTGAGCACCATGGCCAACCTCCCTGGCCAACCATGGGCACCCTGATCTCCCTCCCAACACATGCCCCGTCATGTTTTGTACACCAAAGAGTTATTTGGTTTTGGTTTTGGTTTTAAATAAACTATTTCAGGCTCCTAAAAAGCTATTTCAGACTCTTTGAGTGCCTGAAGGCAACTGCCAAAATACACCCCAGAAATGCTCTGGCATGTCTGGACAGAGGAGCACTAAAGGCATCTGCTGTCCACGGCTATCCTTCAGCTATTAAGTAGTAGAGAGGAGGCCAGAAAGATGATTCAGGGGCTGGAGCACCTCTGCTACAAGGACAGATTGAGGGAGCTGGGATTGTTCATCCTGGAGAAGAGAAGGCTCTGCTGGGATCTTATAACTGCCTTCCAACACCCAAAGGGATCCTACAGGAAGGCTGGAGAGGGCCTCTTCACAAAAGTGTCCACAGATAGGACAAGGGGAAAAGATTTTAAACTGAGAGAAAATGCGTTTAGATTGGATCTTAGGAAAAAGTTCTTCAGTCTGAAGGTGGTGAGACTCTGGAACAGATTGCCCAGAGGGGCTGTGGATGCTGGAGGTGCTCAGGGCAAGGCTGGATGAGGCCTTGAGCAACCTGGTCTAGTTGAGAGGTGTCCCTGCCCATGGTGGGGAGGTTGGATGAGATGATCTCTAAGGTCCTTTCCAGCCTAAGCCTTTCCATGATTCTATGATTAATTCTATGACAAATTAAATGAATTCTATGACAAATCAAAGCATATTATTTTCAGGGCAGTGTCTGCCAACATGCAGACCTAGTCTCCTCATGGTGGGAAGGGGTCCTGAAAGCAGATGACACAACTTGTATCCAGTGTGTCCTCCACTTCTGAGGTTCCTGCAGTCCCATCCACATGCTGCAGAGAGTAGGTGACCCTGCTCCTGTGGGTGCATCCCACCTTCATGGCACCAGCCCACCTTCCAAAGCCACCTCTCCAGGGGGGGCAATTACCAGCCTGACTGGCCAGAGCTTTTCTATCTCCAAAAGCCCTAGCAACAGCACACGTGTGTCATTTGGCCATTACACCAACAGCAAAAGAAAATGTGCCCTTCCTCTGTTATTTTGTTCTTTTTTTTTTTTCTCACTGCAATCATTTAAACAATTTCCAGTCTCATGCTGAAGTGAAGTCATTTTAAGACAGCTTCCTCCTGTTTAAATTAGGAGGACAAAGAAAGGGAAAAGAAAATATTTCTTTCTTAGCTATCAGCCCTCCAGTATGAGTAAGTAAAAACTATACATGGTGGTGGTAAGTGCCTTCACTGATCTGGCACAAGGACCTTGCCTACAAAGGTACCATCACTCTGCAAATCCAAGATACAAACTCACAAGGCAGTCCCATTAATCTACCTGCTCTTCTTTCAGCAAAATTACTGTGTGGATTATTTCAAACACAAATATTTCCATTATAGTGATATTTTCCAATCATAAGTTAAATATATGGGTAAGAGGAATTACATTTTTCGAAACTATTGCTCTCTATTAAAGATTAATAAATTAAATATTCAAAGCAACACATTAGCTCATCGGTGAGGAGCAATAGCCATCAAAACAGAAAAAGCCTCAGTCTCCTGGAATGACCCTGAATCAATCATTTTCTCTCTTCTCTTCAGCTCCTCACATGCAAGATGATGAGGACACGTTCATCAGCGTTTGGGAAGCACTCAGAGGTTGGGATAATGAACACCACTAATGAATGGAGGCTGAAAGGGAACACGGCTCTCCCCAGTTCTGGCTTTCAGAGCACTCACTAAATAGCCTTTCCTCCCCTGGGGGGGCTCTGGGGAGCTCTGGGAGCAGTAGGAGATGCTCAGGGGCTTCGATGGTGCAGCTGGGTTTAGACTGTTTGGCCAGGGAGAGGTGCAGTGAAGGTGAAGCAGCCCAGTGCATGGGAGCAGCTGTCTCCATCCATAGCTTCAAGCACTAATTAGTGTTGTTTATTAGTGCTGCATTCTGCTACCTGGGCATGCTGCTGGTTGCCTCCCTGCTGCCCCAGAAAAAGCCCTGGAAGCAAACATGCCTTGCAGTGTGCCCAGCAGGTCATCTAACCCTGTCCTTAAGACAAGGAAACCTCATGCAAAAAAAGCACCCGTGCAAGGAAATGGTTACAGGTTTTCATGTTCTCTGCAGTGAGTTGCTTCTTGCTGGCTGATGAGATTCTCTGGGAATGATAAAGCTGTAGAAGTTGAGAGTGACCCAGGGAAGTCCCCTCACCAGCACAGCCTGAGCAGGAGCTGGTGATGTGAAACCTCCATGCACCCTGGCTAAGCCCCTCCATGGCCAGCACACAGACTCCCCAGCTTGGCCACCAGCTCACAAGACAGACTTGCCTTCATGCCATGAGGGAACCGAGAGCCCAGCAGGCACCATTCAACAGAGACACCCAGCAGTTAAAATTGGTTGAAATTGGAACAAAAGGATCTGGCACCCGTGGTCCTGTATCAGAGACTTCTCTCAGAGTTAATAGGATGAGGCTTTGGCCATGCCTGCTATTCAGGAGACATCTCCATGGGGTCCTCAGACAAGTGCAACCCCACTGTCCTTCCTGGGCAGCTTGTGCTTCAGTCCACCAAGTGGACTTCTGCAGAGTTCAGAGAAGAGCTCCTGCTGTGCCCCTGACACCTCAGTTCGTGCTCCTGGTGCAGACAAATGCCTTCAGCTCAGCCTCTGGGTGCCCCTTCCAGCACAGCTGGCCCAGCAGCAGGATGCCAGGCTAGCCTAGTGTTCTTATGATTAATATATTCTGTTAATTGTAGTTCATGGAAGAAGAGCCTGTGGCTCAGAGAGCTTCCAACAGGCAGAAGATGTTCTCCCAAGTGAGAGAGCACCACGCAAGGGAGGGCAAGCTGAGGGATGAGCTAAAACACCCAACAGCTTTTTAATTTGCCACCTGGACTTTGATCCCCTCAGTTTCATACTTTTGAGCTTTTCTCCTCCAAGAAGAGACTTACTAACATTTTCCTTAAATAAACTTAGGCATTTTCACATAATCAGATTATTCCAGGAACCGCAGCCTTAAAGAAATGCCAGAGCCTGTTACACGAGGTGTGAACACAGAATCCCTCGAGCATCACAGTGCTGTCACTTGGATAGATGGGAGGCACACATTTTTTTGCAGGGGGAGGGTTATCCTTCACTTGTAACATTTGCATTTTGATCCAGTTAGCTTCTTGAAAATTTAGCTTCTTGAAAATTTAGCAGCTCCTCCCAATTTTTTCTCAGAGCCCCAAAGGACCAATGGTGGGAGAGCAATGCTGGAGGAGAACAACACACCATGACAGCATCAGACTGCTGCAGATGGAGACGGGAAGCTGTGAAAAGAATGGGGTCACTGGAAGGACAATGCTTATTTAGTCTGATGGTAGGTTCTATGAACCTGGTGGGTTTTTTTGCCAGTGGTTTAGAGCAGGCATCAGTAAGGCCACCAAATATCACATCACCTGAATTACTCTGCTGTGAACTTCTGGGGTTCAGCAGAGTCAGCTGAATCAGGCACAGGTCAAGAGTTGCTACCTGAGTCATCAATCTGACAATGATCCGCAGCATGTCTTAAAGCCAGCAACTGAACCTCCCACGTTTCTGTTGCCTTGTAAAATGGAGCAAACTATTTTACTCAAAAAGCTTGCAACTCATGCTTGTGTGACATATTGAAAGACAGTGTTATGATTAATCTCAGATGTGCAGATGCACAGGAAACGAAGATTAACAAAATGCTCCAGTCTCTGGTTCCCTAAGTTCAGAAATCATTTTTATCTTCAGAGTGATGCAAGTTGTCTTTCTTTAAGAGGCATTAAAGGGGCAGTGAAAACTAGGTTGGGACTTTGAGTGTCTAATTCATGCTATTTTTTCCCTATGTTTTGCTTAGCCATCGAGTCTAAACGGGAGGAGAAGGAGCAGGTATGTTCTCAGGCAGCTTGGTTTCCATGGGACTTGGAGTGTATTGATCAGTTCACGTCATTACCACAGCTGCTGAGGTGAACTTGCTACTGTCGTATTTATGGCATCTCCAAGGCACAGTTTTTTGCTATCTTAATATATTGGTGGTGGTGGTGGTTCACTGTTAAGGCTCCTCTTGGATTCCTTTCCTTGTGAAAGCTAAGCCAATCTCCAGTGCATAAATAGCAGATCAGTGCAGCACCCTGAGGACTAGATCTGGTTGGGTATTTTCCAGCTGAATGGATTTTTTTCCATTTGAAAATGCCAGTTGGTCAAAATGGGAATGTTCCACAGAAATATATGGATTCTGACAGATTGCAGCAGACAGGGGAGTTAAAACCTGTCTGTTTTGCCCTGGGGGAATCACTACAAAGCCCCTCTCCATCCCATGGCCCCAGGTCCCCACAGCAGCTGGAACAGTGGCAGAACAGGAGCTGGTTCCCTCCCCATTTGCCTCTGAGCAGCCCTCCTAAGGGAGCTAGGCAAACCAGTCAGGTGCCTCTGCTCCTTCACAACAGCTTTCCTAAGCTGCTTCAAATCTCCTGAGTTCTCCCAGAGTGGAAGATTGTTTTCTGCCCTGCCTCAAATAAAGACCTTTAAAAAAACTTCTGTTTTTCTTAAAGGTCTTGTTGTTGTTCTAGAAAACCAACACACACAGATGCATTGGAGTAATCATGGGATAACTGCTTTGCTTATGAGCATTACTCACAAGTATAATCATAATTTTTCAAGCAAAGATGTACATAAAAAGAAAAAGGAAATTAAAAAAAGGAAAATAGAAATTAAAAATTAGGAAAAAAAAGAAAAAAGAAAAAGAAAAATGAGAATGGGAAAGTAAAAAGGAAAATAAAAGGGAAAGGGAAAGAAAATTTCTAATGAAATCAAGAAGATAAACTTGCTCAATAATAGAAAATTTTGAGTGGACCTGAATTTCAGCCACACAGCACCTTGTCTTTCTCTCTTCTGCTGCCCTCCAGCCTTGACTTGGTGACATGTGAGCAGGGGAGCCACCAAGCAGTGGTGGGGCACAGCAGCCTGGCTTTGTGCCTGGAGAACCAGTGGTGCTCTGAGAAGAAAAGGGCTGTACTATCTCCTGATATCTCCACATGCCTGTGGACAGGGTGTAGTGTTTCTCTCTGCCCCATCCACAAAGAGGGATTAGGATGCTGAGTAGGGCTGCTGCTGACCCTGCTGTGACAACGTCACATCTTCTGGAGCCTGGCCTAATTAATTTAATTTGAGCTGCCAAGTAATTCTCAGAGAGTAAGAGCTTCAAACTCCTCCTGGCTCAGATTTGAAGAGATTAGCTGAAAGCGAAAGTCTCCGTATCCAGGCCACTCCCTGCACAGCCCAGCACAATCTGACAGTTTTTTTTGTAGGGATGTGAAATGAGTTGCAAAGAGGGTGGTGAGCAAAGATACCCACCTGCCCTGTTAATAAAAGTATAACAAAACTAGCTTCAAACTCAGGAGCATCCATATGAAGGGATAACACACGCAGCTAATTGCACCTTGGTTTTGCTCAGGTAAATGTTCCCACTCCTGTCTTCATAAACCCTTTTATTCAGTGGGAAATTCCACTGCATGGCTGTCACTGGCCAGAAGTCCTCCCTGACCTCTTGCTGATTAAGTACTGAAAATTCACTTTGGAACAGCAGCAAGGAGGAAAGCACAGGAGTGGGGCTTTGTGCTGTATGAAGACATGTAATGTGGATGCAGTTGCTGATGTCTTTGGGATTCTTTCTCCATGAGGAACTGACCAGTGCCCAGAATAAGATTTATGGCTTCCTGTGAGTTTTCTGACTTGCTGTGGATGGGTGGACGTGGCAGACCATGAGCCAGGGCTGACCCTGACTCCATCAGCATCTGGTCACTGTAAGCTCCTCGCTAGCTAATGCAAGTACATCCACAGCATGGTCTTCAGGGAAGGCAGAGCTGCCCTCAGAGCAGGATTTGGCCCATAAAATGTCAAATGCCTTGGCTTTAGAAGGAGCCACTGGTGCTTACAGCTTTCTACAAGGCACCTGAGGTTTCAAAAACATTGCCCTGAAAGTTGTATCCGTGAAGGATGGAGCTGGGAGATCATCTGCCAACTTTGGCATTGTTCTCCTTAATTTTACCATGATTCCTTGCAAGTTTTTAGTGGGAAAGGTTGATGTGAGCTCTTCAGTCTTAGAGCAAATCCAAGTCTGATTATGAATGAGGATGTTGCCAAAATTATCCTTGGTTTTCTCCATCACCTCTAAATATTTGTGTACTGACAATCAGAGAGTGATCCATATTGATGGAGTATAGCTTGGCTTCTGGAATACAAGCAGGTAGGAATGAATTTTGATCTGATAGGGTCAGTGAACTGTCTGAGTGCAACTACCCCTGCAGCTTTGCTTGTGAGTTTCCACAGCTCAAAGGAGCAATTCCAGCATCTGAGAAATCATCACTTTCAGAAAAAAAAAAAAAAAAAAATCAAGCAGAATTACTGTGGCCATAAAACTGAGGAAAGTTCAGTTTGCTCTGACCTTAAACTCAGTTTCTTTGTACTTCCTAGGAAGTCTGGTGTTTTGCTCCTTCTGATGCTCCTTCTAAGTAGAGCATGTTCGTCCTTATTCATCTTCATCTTTAAAAACCCGAAGAGGATTTACACTGCCTTTCCCAGAAAATATGCCTCTAATCCTCCAAGTGTACAAAGCAGAAATAGGTCCCAAACACCCAGAGAAAATAGATTAAAGTGCATCAAAGAAGAATCTAATAGGAAGTTTTATTTCCCTTTTTTAGTGTCCTTCCCTTGTACAGTTTCCTTCTTTAGTTTTGATTCCTGTGAGTATTTTATGTAACAGGGGCAGGCAGGTGTGTGTCAGAGGTTCGTGCCCTGCTGTGCCAGAGAAGTTGGGACACTTCACATCAGAGAGGTCTCACCACTGGGAATTTATGGTTGGGATAGAAAAGGTTCCAAGGAAAGTTGGTTTCTTTCAACATGCAGATGGGAATGGAGGCAGAGAAATGGAAGGATGGAGTTTCTTAAGAACTCAGGGCTGCCAAGCACGGGCAGGTTTTCAGAAGAGCTGAGCTCTCCCATTTAGTAAGTAAAATAATGGGCTAATTCTTCCAAAGAACTCCAGACAAGGGGAAATGAGCTCTTCTGGGGATCTTGCCTTATATAGTTATTGTAACGACTTGGCTTTGGTGCCAAGTGTATGAAAATCCATCACAAAGTGACTTGCCAAAGTGATACAGGGAGTCTGTGCTACATCTGGGGATCAAATCCTGATCTCTGAGACAAAGTACATTTTTCAGGTCTCTTACTTGTCTGGAAAGCACAAGGTTTGGCCTTGGTTTAGCTGCCTTGCTTAGGAAAAAACCCCAAAACCAACAAACCCACAAAAACAACTCAAAGCAGATCTTGCAATTTCTTAGGAACCTTCTGCACGTTTCCCTAGAGAGTCTAGAGAAGGACTTGACCTCTCTGTGGGGAAATGTCCTCAGGGCTGGTATGACTGTCATGAGATAGAGACAAACTCACCTCAATTATTCTTATTTTCTCAAAATCTGTTGATTTAGCCAAAATTACTTGCTAAGCAACACAAATTCCCACCTCACCTTACCCAGAGTGATTGCAGATATAGACCAGGTTTACAATTATCTTATGGAAATTCAAATAATAAAAGTGAGCTTTGTCCAAAGACAGCCCTGGGCACAGCCTCTGAACCCTTCCTGGGATGACTGAGAGGTACCAGAGTCTTGAGGGTGAGCACAGTTTTCCTTACAGCGTGCTGAGCACAACAGGTCACCAGGTGAAGTCCCAGTCCCTGGATCCCCCAAACCAGGCACCCACTTGCTTTTATCTTGAGCTTGTAACTGAGAACTTCACACACTCCATTTTAGGGGAAACTCTTCAGTGGAATTCCCTGGGTTAACTTGAATTCATTCCAAACTCTTTTGGTTTTACCTTGTCATGTCCTTTGGAGTTTTGTGTTTGCTAATGGCTTGATTGACATCATTTTAGAAATAAATAGAACAGAAACAAGCACTGCTAATCCAGGAAGAAAATGATTCAAGACACATCACCTTAAATTCACTTTTGTCTTGTATTTCTTTCATTTTCAACAGCCATCACAAGTTTGTGTCTTATGGTACTTGATATCAGGAGAGGCTGGTTCAGGACCTCAGTTTCTGGAGTATTTTGATTAAAGAAAACATTTGTTTTCTTTTACAGCAGAAGTAAAAACCAGATGTCAACAATTCAGGGCAGAAGTGTGAAAATGTGAGCTGCTGCCACTCCAATGGGCTGTTTTTTCCCCTCCAAAAAAAGTGTTTTCTATATCATTCATGTAGTTTTGTGTGGCTCTTAATAGAAGATCTTTTAATGGTGTGGACTGACAATATCACTTGTAGAAGTGAATCTCCAACTCAAAAGAAATACTAACTTTTTATCTCTAATTGTCTATTCAAGAAAAGAGTGAAAACATGCAAAATAGATGGCCAAGTGATCAGGTTCTTTTAACATGTAATATCCAGTAGACAATGTCTATCTTGAGTTCATCCCATTATCTCAGCAGAGGAGGCCAGTGAGGGAGCTCTTGCTGCTGTAAAATTGTACGTCATTGTACAGCTCATTGTGCTTCACTTTTCCTTTCATTTGGTGCTCAGTTCATCCAAGCACTGACAGAAATGCAGAATTGAAGCCCTAAGCAGTTCTAGCTTGGGCCATGTTTTATTCTGCAGGCTTTAATGGAAGGCAGGTGAGGAGTGCAGCTTACAGACCCCAGCTTGGCGTGGGGCAGAGGGTGCTGAAAGGGAATATTCCTCTCACAGCCCAGGAATAATTTGGTGCTATTTGCACTTGGGAAATAGGCATTCCAGCAACAATCCATGATGTTAGGGTTGGGTGAAAAGGGAAAGTGGTCTAGGAAACTATGCAGAGCTGACATTGTTTTGGAGGCAGTGGACACATTTGTGGTCTGCATTGCAGTAGGAGATCATGTCAGGCAGGGAACAGGTCTGAGCTGCCTCAAGGCATGAGAGAAAACCAGCAAACTTCATCAACAGGCAGGTGTTTGACTTCCAGACACTGGCTGCTGTGTCTGAGCCCAAATCTGACAAAGGTTTCAGAGAGAAATGTATATTTATTTCTTTATTTATCAAAAAAACACAAACTTGAAGGAACTGGTTTGTGAATTTGACTCTAATTTATTGACTTGTGAAGGAGGAGAAAGGAAACGAACACTAAACTCATCCCACTGTTAGTACTTTTCTCCACATCCCAAAGAAACAGCAATGATGTGGAACACTGAGATTTATTGCCCTGACATTTTAGAAATTAAACACTTCATTTATGTTTGTTTTTAAAGTGCTGGGTTGTTTTTTGTTTTGTTTTGCTTTGTTTTTGTTTTTTTTTAAATGTAGTACAGTCTGACCAAAGAGATAAACTGTAAAAACAAAAGTATACGTTAGAATCAAATGTTTTCACTTAATTCAAAATTATTTTTATTTTCTTCCCTTCCACTTTTTTTTTTTTTAGTTTCTCTGGAAAAAATGGGCTCTTTTCAGGTCAACCTGCAGAGCAGCTTCTGCTGGCCTCTCTTCCTCCTGCTGTTTCCTATCGAGCCAGCTAAGCAAAAATGAAAAATATGCTCCTCTGCAGCATGGAAACTTTCTTTGTGCATGGAAAGATCCTCCATCCAGGTGGAGCTGGGAGCACAAGAAAAGGAGATGGATTGTTTTCTTCCTGAAGTCTTCTCCAGCAGCTTGTAATGTTTGTGCACAAGTCTGGTGCCTATTATACCAATATCTCTACAAACTGGGAAGCCTGGGCTCTTCCAACTGGAGCTACCCCAGGAGGGCTATAGCAACACCTGCCCCTGCCCTGGGAGAATTTCTTAAGTGTGGTTTCCTTGTGGGATCCCCTTCAAGGATGAGGTAGAATTTGTAACTGGGAAATACCACTGGAGTCAATCTTATGGTGATAACAACGATGCTGCAGAAAGCCAACTGGGGTGAAGTGAGCTGCTCAATGGGCTACAGATATGTCAGTAGGAGGTTGGGGGACATTTTGCTTCTAGTTCAGATGCACATCCCTGCCCCTGGCACAGATGCCTGACATCCCAGTGGCACAGATGCTTGGGGTCCAAGTTGCCTACCCTGCAAAAAACCCAAGCTCAGTGGAGCTCAGGCAGCGCTGCCGAGGGCACATTGTCCTCCATGGCAGGGTGGGAGGTCTGCCTGATAGTTTTCAGATGGGATGATTACGTCTGCAAAGCACTTGGGAATGCTTTGGGATGAAGAGTGTTACATAAGTGTAAGAGAAAGTTATTTATAGAGCCAGGTTTTATTCAAAACGGAATTAAACTTGTGTTCCTGAAGCCTATGCTGTCAAAGACAATTGGGAATTTGTCCCCTTCCCTCTAGTGTGTTGCATCCAGATTGTTTTCCTCAGTTCAGCCCAAAGTTTACGGGTTTGTTTTATTTACAAATCATGCCTCTCAGAAAATTAACAGATCTCTGTTTCCATCAGATGTGAGGTGGCCCTGGAACCATGCACCATAACCAAACTTTGCAGTCACAGCAGCTGTGGCACCAAAGTGACATAAACCAGGAAATGAAGGCAGAGTTTGAGCTGGAATAAGCAAGAAAAAACCCAAACCAGCGTCCCAGGCACAACATTTGCCTGTATTTAACAATCTCTGGAGCAATCCATAAGCTGCAGAGAGGGCATCAAGCTTATATCCTTGTTGGAGATGGCACTTGTTCAGCAGGCTAATGTCTGTGCTCCTGCAGAATTACAGACCTTGTGGCCTTTTAAAATCTTGCCTTTATTACCTTAAAGAGCTTTACTTGTTCTTCTGAAATATTAGATTCAAATCCCTCAGATCTGTACTTTTTACAAGGCAAGAAAACCCAAATTGCTGGGATGCCTGCTGAAATCCCTGCTAGCAGGTGTTAGGAATATTGTTTTACGAGGTATGGCACCTTACATAGGTTAGTTTGCTTAGTTCTGATGCTGCCCCTCACTTGTTCCAGTATCTATCACGAAATTCCACACATGCCTTTTATTTAAGAAAGAACACAAAAGTATGTTATCTTACTCCTCTGGAATTTTCCACAGTTATTTAGCATGTTAGTTTAAGCATAATTGGTTCGTGGGCTCTTGAAATTTATATCTTAGCAGTACTTATTTACATCAGGCTTAAAGTAATTCGTTTCAGTTGAGGTAAATGTGAAGCATTAGATTGCAAACGTACCTAATCCATCTCTCCTCCCCCATGACTAGAAATCCTGTGGTTAAAATAACACAGCCTCTATTCAGAGCACAAACTTAGAGCTGCTAGCGGGAGCAGGCTTGAGATTTAGACAACTCTCAGCAGATGAGTCTGTCTGAGGGTCTTTCTCAGGTTTGTTTTTCATCCTACTTCTGATCCATGAGAGGAAACCAGGCTCTCTCCTCTGGGCATGGAAGGTAAAGATTTTCTGCATTCTCTAGGGGGTTGCATGTGCTTGTCAGAGGAGCCTCTAAACGCGGTTGCAAAGATGCTGTTGCAAATGCAATTGTAAGAACGTTGTTGCTTATAGAGCAAGAAGCATTTGGCAAATGGCTCCACAATCTCCAACTGCTAATCTGGGTTTTTTTTTTTGTGGCTGTTTCCATACGACAGCCAAAGGATGACATTATAATCTTGCTCAGGGAAGCCAGCAGCAGTTGGAGAGGCTGAGCACGGAGGCAATGTAGGAAACAGACCCGGTCGCTATTGCGAACCGGCCGGGCGAAAGCAAACCTGGCATTTCGTTGGCAATCAGGTATTGTCCCTCCTGGGTTTGTCCTGCTGCTCTAATCCCCATGTGGGAAGCTGGAGGATGGCACTGGGTCTGTTGACAGAGTGCATGCTAATGCTGTTCCAGTGTGACTCTTACAGTAACAGCAGAGCCGTGCTCTCACAAGTGTTTGGGTGCAGCACGCCAGATAACCAACTGCCTCTGTTTGCTCTCGTTCTGAGTCACAGGGGATGTAGGAAAGCATCATCTTTTCCTTGAATCCTTATTCTATTTGAAATCCAGACGTGCTGCCTGTGATGATGCCCGTGGAACTGTACTCTCAGTGCCGGGAGTTATTAACTCTCCCAGCCCTGATGCTCTTGCTTCTCCCCACGCTGTGATTCACGGGGAATCCCAAGTCCCAGCTCAGTCCCCCTGTACCATGGTGTTCAAACGCAGTGGGTCTTTTCCTTGAATCCTTATTCTATTTGAAATCCAGGAAACAAGCATGCTGCCTGTGATGATGCCTGTGGAACTGTATTCCCAGTGCTGGGGGTTATTAACTCTCCCAGCCCTGATGCTCTCGCTTCTTCCCATGCTGTGATTCACAGGGAATCCTGAGTCCCAGCTCAGTCCCCCTGTACCATGGTGTTCAAACTCAGCACTGCTGCACAATACAGGAACACCGTTATTTGGGGATTTCCTTAGTTTAAAAAACAGTGTTGCCCTTCCCTGCCCCGAGGAGTAGGGTTGTGTCTATGTGTTGGGGGGGGGGGGGGGGGGGGGGTCTATCATCCTCTCACGTGTAGGCAGAGCCCAGGAGCGCAGCCCTTCCATGGGGTGCAGAACGACTTCT